>OX467082.1:38457968-38629540 GCA_950106755.1 Climacium dendroides | reverse complement strand
GTAGTTGAGAAATTATGCTCATTGCAACTCAATTTTAGTAGGTTGTTGGTGGGGAGAGGTGGGTGATCAAGGCACAAACACATCTCATGGGACTTCAAAACCCTCACCACTTTTTGGTACAGTGGTCATTTGGAGTGCAACTGGTCGCGATGCTCTAAAGATTATGAGACCACTAAACTCCTTCAAACAAATTTCATTAAAATTTAGGAAGAAGTAAAATGGAATCGAGATCTAGCCAAAGTTGTTTCATATTTTTTGGACCTCTTTAAAATTAGTTACAAATTTCCAAAGTTGAAAGGTAGTAGTCACTAAAATGTTTCATTTACTTTGAATTTTAACAATAAAGCATTTACAACATATGGACTCCAAAGTTTCATTATTCTGCATTTGCAATACACATAGAGGTGGAATGAACGTAAATTGCTCAATTTGATTTAAATATACTAACTTCTTTTTGCAATTTTGTTTAACCCCTCGAGGACCATGACTATGTTTTCACCAAAAATGCTTCAAAATTGCCATTTCTAGTACAAGTACCAAAGTTTGGAAAAAAATTAATTTTATATAGATGTAATTGTGGGATCCTGAAGTACACTTATTTGAGAAGATGTGAAAAAAAATTCAGAAATTTCAAGTGTGTAAATTGCAAGATATTAGCGTTTGAAGTGACAAAACCCCTTTTTCGGCCATGTAGAAAAATCCGGTAGCTTCACTTCACAAGATCACATTTGTATGAAAAAATGTTCAAAATGGTGGTACTCCATTGGATTCATTCTTCAAGGCAAGTTGGCTTCATGCTTGGAAAGTTTCAAATCAATTCGAATTGTATAGCATACAAGAAAAAAATAGTAAGTAGAAAGAAGTAGAGAATGATTAAAAACCACTAAATCGTTGAGAATTTAGTTATGGACTTGAAAAATTCCGATTCCCAATTGTTGTAATGTGTAATGTCATAACAAACAATCTACACCCTATGATTTAATTTTTTTTCAAAAATATTAAAAATTGAGTTAAATAAAACACTTCAAAGCTTATTTTAGAGTAGAAATTCCATAATTACTTGCAAACTAAAATTCCTCATAACTTTTGATTCATCAATCAAAATGGAATGATTTTAATCTTTCAATGTATATATAACTCTAAAAAACCAATTTCAAAATTTTATTTATGAAAAAAGTGATTTTCTAATCTACCCAAACATTCTATTTACGAAAAAAATAACATATTAGGCCATAACTTTTGACTCATATTTTCAAATGTCATGAAATTCAATATATATGAAAGATATTCCTTGTCCGTACCTCAAATTAAAAATGCTACTCACAACACTATGGATTCCTTGTGAGCAACTTTGTTAACAAGGAATAATAAAAAATAAAGCCAAAGAAGTCAATGCCAGGCATTGTGGAAATTCCATTGTGTAAGGGAAGCTGAGGGAAAACGTGTCAAATATCCCATGCTCAGTGAGTCAAATTCTGGTAGCCATGAATGTATTGGAAGACAGTTTGGTGAGGCCATTCATGGTTTATTTCTTGTGCTTTAGAATTAGTTTTTTTGTTTTGTTTTTGGATACATTGAAATCCAAGAAACCATGAGTCTTGATACCTCATTTTTAGTACTATTGCAAAGCTATATACACAGAGGATGTGTAATCTAGGTTTTGCCTTTTCTCACAAAACCACATAAAACAATAATATAGAGGTTCTTGTAGGGAAAGGTTTATGTAGTCTATTGTTTACGTGAGTAAGTCACTTTTCAAATAGAATAATACTTCAAACTTGGGAATACCTGGTTTTAGTTTTTTAATCCAAAAACACTCTTATTTTTAGGGGTTTGGGAATTTTGTTCTCAATCCTTTACCAATGTATGCAGATACAATGTATGAAGTCCTAGTCCTAGTCCTATATAGTGTTCTAAAAGGTGGTTAAATAGTCTCATCAACACTTCAAGTTTGGTCAAATTGTCTTTATGCAATGCATGCACTAAACCTAATCGCACAGGGTAATACTTTAAAAATAGTACACATAGTTCATTAATTATACCTTTTTATATTTAGATCAAATAGTCCAGTAGGTGCTTGCCATGAGCAATCCTAATGCAAAATGCCTAAGTCCGTCCCTGTAGGTCAAATAGTCCAGTTATGCAAAGAATGGAGTTTACGTTGTATACCTAAATTTCATCTTTCTCCTTAAGCTTTTCTCCAAGATTTTGAGGTCAAATGGTTAAATAGTCCAATTCCATTGTTAATTCAAACACAAAACATTGGAACAAAAGTACAATTTGGACTCATATTAAGAACCTAAAACCAAAACATTAAAGTAATTTACAAGTCAACCAAACTTAGAGATCCTATGACCAAGTACTTTGAAATTTGCAAAATAACCACAAAAAGACCTTAAACTGTGGTTTGTGGACTTAAATCCATGCAAATGGACCTATCACCATGATCTGGACCCTAAAACTATGGAAATCAGCCCAAAACCAGGACAATAAACCTATAACCAAAGACTGGAACCCTATAACCGCTCTGCAGCCTAAAACCGTGCACAAACTTTAAATTCAAAAAAACAATGAACAGGGTCCTATGACCGTGCGACGAGGCCTATGGCCGTGGTGCCACACCCTATTACCGTGGATGAGCCCAAACAACTCCCGAATCCCTAATCGGAGTTGTAAAGTGTTGCGCTTGCCGCGCGCCTCTCAATTCTGTTTTAAAATTCTTAATCAATTTTATGAAATTCTCATTCGATTAGTTGATCTAATCTTTGCAACTCCCTCTCGCGATTATAAATTCAAGCAATCTATCAAAATTTCAATTGTATCGGTGAAGAAGTCTGGATTTCAACCATGACTCCTCCCTCGATAAAAACATTCTGTTTGTACCCTTTGAATTTCCAATAACAATGGATATCCTACAGTCTCATCTCCAGCAATGCTTTGGAATTTTGATTTTGTTGAAGGTCAAGTTCAACCCGCGACGTTCAATTGCAAGTTTGAGTAGCAACTGCCACGGTTGCTCTCTGGCATCAAAATTGACCAGCCTCCGACTGCAAATTCAATCAATCTTTGAGATTTTGATGCTTCGATGAAGTAGGCCGATCCAGGCTTCGTTCAACGGTCAGTTTCCCACATCAACCAGCGTAGGTTCATTCCTGCTCCAATCGTCCAAAAGCTTCGTCAAATTGGAGTTGCTTCCTTTACTAAGGATTTCGTCTTTTGATTTGGAAATCACCAAACTCCAACTCTCAAGAATTTTGATGCTGGATCGCCTTTGTCTCACTGAATTTTAATTTGGTCCTCACACCTTGCCTTCGGAATCACACTTCACAACTTTTCAAAACAAAGAAATTGACGGCAATAAACTCACATCCGCCATTCTCTTCTCTTTACAAATTGTTTTTATTTATTTATTTTTAATTTATTATTATTATTATTATTTTAATTTTATAACTATTTTCCTCTTTTCAATAATTCCACAAATTCTCATATAAATTTCACAAATACAAATTCCAACTTAAATGAGTACAACAATGGACACACACGAACAATTTTTGCAAATTTCCAATCAACAGAAAATCACATGAAAATACAAAGAGCAAAATATATTAATATCATGGATCATGTACCAAATGCCATTAATTTTGTTTTTTTAATCCTATTTATAATCTACGAAAACAAGCGATCACAATCCTCGTGGAAGGGTGTGACCTCAATCCCATTCATCCTTTTAATTTTAATTTATTTTAATATTTTAATAATTTTCATCCATCCTACCTAAATATCCCTATTCACATTCTTAATTAACTTTTAACTTTAAAAGTTACTTTATTTCTATTTTGTTTCTAATAAGGGGTCCCTAATAGGTCCCTTTTTCCTAATTCTACCACTTTCTATAAAAATTTATGTTTATAGGGTGCAAGGGCTTTGTTTTATGGCATTTGGATTTACACTTTGAAAGTTATTGAATTTGAAATTTTTAAGGGGTAAAAAATTGAATGAAATTGTCTTTTATTTTGGAATATCCATAACTTTCAACTCGCAAGTCTAATGGCAACAAAACAAAGCGTTTAACTTCTTTTGTGCATAAAGCTTTCAATTTTCAACCTCACACCATAATAAAGCCTTTTCATTTCTTCTTGCATAGAAGATATTGAATTTGAAATTTTTTTTAAATAAAAAAGTGAAAAAATAGTAGTTCCTCTTATTTTGGATGTAGCAACAGCATAACCTATCCATACCTTAAATAAGTCTATTTTTTTTTTTGTTGAGGTGAAATCTTTTCAACCACATATCCTTGGGCTTGCTCTTTGTGCTAACGGAAAACAAGGACTAATGCGTGGGCTTTATTTTCTGGCATTTTAACTCATAATATAAAAATATTGATTTTTGAAGTTTTTAGGAATTAAAAATTTATTTTTATTTTTATTTTGACTATGGCAACAGTACTAGGCATACTAGTCTACACCTTAAATTAGGTTGCTTTTTTACACCTTAAATTAGGTTGTTCTTTATATTGTCTATACCTTAAATTTCTTTGTTTTGTTTGTTACGTTGAAATCTCCCGAACTGTGCATACGCCAGTCGCATGTTGGTAGCATCGGAAAGCCCTCGGCAAGGAGGGGTGCACCGGCTTCTTTTCGTGACCTTTGAACATACGGTGTGAAAGTTATTGAATTTTGAAGTTTTTACAAACTAAAAAATTAGAAAATTACTTTTACTTTTGTTTTGACTATGGCAACGGAAAAAGCACACTAGTCTATACCTTAAATTAGGATGTTTATTTTGTTTTATTTTGTTTGTTTGTCACGTTGAGATCTTTCAAACCATGTGTCCCCCGGTTGCATGCTTGGTACCGTTGGAAAGCTCTCGGTGAGGAGGGGTGCACTAGCTTTGTTTTGTGGTGTTTCAATCTATGGTGAGAAAGTTATTGAATTTTGAAGTTTTTATGAACTAAAAAATTAGAAAATTACTTTTACTTTTGTTTTGACTGTGGCAACGATAGAAGGCACACTAGTATACCTTAAATTAGATTGTTTGTTTTATTTGATATGCTAAGATCTAAGAAATTGTAAGTTTCCTTGGTGATGTTCTTAGTACTATTAGAAAACTTTCTTCAAGGAGGGGTGCATGGGCTTGGTTTCATGGTGTTTGGACCTATAGTGTAAAAGTTGTGGAATTTCAAAGTTTTGATGAATTCTAAAACAAAGTTAAATTATCTTCTATTTTAGAAAAATCGTAACTCTCACGGTGCATGTCCAAATGCCACAAAATAAAACCCCTACACTTCTATGTGCACAAACTTAAGCTTTCTATTCATATCAATAAAATAAGCTCTCACACTCCAACAAAGCCCTTGCACTCTTTTGTGCATAAACAAATTATTTTCAAATTAAAAAATCAAAAAATTTCTTTTACTTTTATTTTGGTTTTGGCAATGACAGAGCACATACCTTAAATAAGGATATTTTCTTTTGTTTTGTATGTTATGATCAAATCTCTAAACCACATGTCCTTGGTACTGTGGAAAAGTTCTTTGCAAGGAGGGGTGCATGGACTTTGTTTTGTAATGTTTTGACTAATGGCGTAAAACATATTTGAAGTTTGAAGTTTTTATAAATTAGAAAATTAAAAACTAATGGTTACTTTTATTTTGGTTGTGGCAATGACACATGGCACACTAGTCTACATTAAAGCACACATTTCAAAAGTTTGATATTTTTCACATCACTCTCAACTCAATTCTTCAACTTGAATATTCAAAATTAATAGTGCCCAAAAAAGAATCTACGCAATCAAAGTTTCTAAAAATTCTTTCACACATTTCTACACTAGTCTAGTGCAAGATCTTATAGTTAGATATGCAAAAACAACAATTCTTAACCTCTAAAGGACCGGCCTTGTGTTTTTGGCAACATAACTTTTGGGGGCAAATATATGTGAGTGGAGATTTTTTTTCTTTGAAATTTTCACACAACATGTGGACAAGGTGTAGCTTTAAGGCCCTACTATTTTCATAACTTTTGACTACATGGTTAGAAAGTTATTGTGTGATATATAGTTTGTTTTTTAACTTAGGTAGCACCGACTAGATAAAAAAAACTCATTTTTTTTGGAAACAAAAATTTGAAATTGGTTCTCTAGAATTATATATACGTGGATAGCTTTGAGTCATTCCATTTTGATCAATGGATCAAAGTTATGAGGAGTTTTAGTTTGTGGGTAGTTATGGATTCTCTACTCTAAAATAAGCCTTGAAGTTTTTAATCTACTCAATTTTCCATATTATTTGAAAAAAAAATCTTAGGATGTAGATTTTTTATTACAACATTTCAACAATTGGAATTGGCATTTCTCAATTCCATAAATGAAGTCTCATGAATTTAGTATTTTAAATCATCCTCTACTTCATTCTATTTACTATTCTTTTTTCCTATATGTTGTACAATTCCAAATGATTTGAAAATCTTAAACCATGTAGCCAACTTGCCTTGAAGAATGAATCCAAAGAAGTACAACCATTTTGGACATTTATTCATAATGATTTGACCTCGTCAAGTGCAGTTGCCCGTTTTTTTTGTAAGGCCCCGAAAAGGACTTTTGCCACTTCAAATGCTAATATCTTGCAATCTGTTTGGTGGAAATTTCTGAAATTTTTTCCACATATTTTCAAACCAAATTACTACAAGATCCTACGATACCATGTGTCTAGAAATGACATTTTTCAAAAAATGGTACTTGTACTAGAAATGGCAGTTTTGGAGAATTTTTGGTGAGAACATAGTCAAGGAACTTTACGGCTTAAAGTTTTGTTTTGCTCTTTGCAACATAAATGGCACTTTTGAGTGTTTATACATGGAAGAAAAGCCTAGGGACTCTGCAGATCAAAGGAGGTTTTAGAGGGCATTTCTATGTTTACATTTCTTTTATACCCTTTCTTCTTCTTCTTCATTTTTTTCCCCTCTCTTTTGAAATTGAAATCATTGCCACAACGGGGTCCGATCATGGATAGAAACTGGCGCTTGTGAACTTCAGTTATGGTTTGTGGCACACATTCACCCCCTCTAACTTCCCCGGCCCGTCCCTCTGCCACTTGCTATTGGACAAGGAGGAAATCCATTTCCCACGTTATAATTTTTTCAATAGAATCCCCTTCAATTGAATAAGGAAAACCAACTTTGGAACCCATTCCCAATGCAAATATATCCTCAGTTTCAGCCTGGGAACATGGAAGAAATTCCTATAACCAATTGCCCTTGAAAAATTACTGTACCCCACTCTAGCGAGACTACCCATCCCCTCGCCCTGGAAACTGCTTGAATTCCCTCTAAGTTTCTAGAATTTTCTAGAATTCTCTACAAATTCTCTACAAGAAGAGCATTAGGGCCCTGAACCACGTGGATCGGGAGTTTTTAAGCTTTTTTTGCTATTTAAGAAATTACATGATATTATATGCATGCCCATGACCGGGCATCATGCGTGAAGGCTACCCATGACCCATGCATGTAGGGGGTGAATGATTTAATGGGGCGCCCACTATTTTGCAATCTAATTTTTGTAGCTTCAAAATGAGCAGGGTACAAAGGCTGGACAATGAAGAGAACCAAGCACAGACAAGAAGGAAAACAAAATAGAACTACAAAAACGTACTAGAAGGGGGAGGACTCTTGGTCCAACTAAACATTCATTTCTTTCAAAAACAAAAACAAAACAAAAACAACATATTGTAGAAACATGGGGAAAAGAGTAATAAGTATTCATGCAATGAATGAAACATAAATGTCATGGACCATCCTCTTTTCATTTCAAACAAAACTTAAATAATTGCAATTACTTAAATTCAATCTATAATTAATTTTGGAACTGCTCTTGAAATAGGATGAATGGAAAAAATAAAAAGACAATAAAATGTTGTTTGGCTGTTTTTTTGTGTTGGTGACTTTTCTTAATGCAATGGTTCTTCCATTTGTTAAAAAGTAAATAAATGAAAAAAAGAGGGAGAAAATAATGAAAGAAATGAATGTTTTTTATAGTTTAACTAGCGGTTGGTGCTTGCTATGCTACGCATTCGCCATTAGAATTTCATAAGAATTTTTATGCATTAGATAGAATGTAGTGCAAGAATTTCAAAAAATCTTCAGATAAAATTACTAAAATCTTCATATAAGTTTTTTTAATAAATAAGCATATATTGAAATAAGCAATAGAAATTCAATGAATGATGAATGAAATACATGCAATGATGAATACGGTAAAAGATACTCATGCATTAGAATGCATTAGAAATTAGACTCAATTGTTACAAACAATGGCAACCCAAATAGAAGAATTTAAAGGAAAAACTTGTAAACCTCAAAAGCTTCGTGAACAATTTAATTGTTGTGAAATCCAAAATCAGTTCAATCTAATAAATTTCTCAAATCATTTGGTAGTAGGAATAGGAAATTGAAATTAGAAGCTCAAAGCTCACAAAAGCACAAAATCATAGAAGTGCAAAGAAGTGTAAAGCCAAAAGAAGCAATGGATTTGCTACCTCTATAATATCACCATATTGATCCTCTTTAATATCACCTCAATTGCAACGACTATACTATTTCTATAATATCACCCTCTGTAAAAAGTGATATTACAAAGGTGATTGTGAAGTGTTGCTCTATTTGAGTAATATCACAAGATTGTGTGAAAATATGATTTCTATGTATGCGTGATTGAAAATATTTTTATAAAATAATTAAAATAATTATTTCAAAGACTTATCGAAATCACTATCATGCATTCTATTCAAATATATCAAATTTTTACTAATATGTGATACAATGAATGCGTAGCATAGCAAGCACGAGCTCCTAGTATTAATGGTAGCATTTGTGATATTACAGAGACTTATGATTTTAGTAGTATGACTAGTGGTTGGCACTTGCTATGCTACGGATTCATCATTAGAATTTTATAAATTTTTTTATGTATTAGATAGAATGTAGAACAAAAATTTCAATAAATCTTCAAATAAAAATGACTAAAATCTTGGTATAATTTTTTTTATAAGTAAGCATATATTGAAATGTACAATAGAAATTTATTGAATGATGAATGAAACATATGTAATGGTAAATACTATAAAAGATACACATACATTAAAATGCATTAGAAATTTGACTCCATTGTTACAAATAATGGCAACCCAAATTGAAAAATTGAAAAAAACCCCTTATAAATCTCAAAATCTTGGTGAACAATTTAATTGTTGTGGAATCCAAAATTGCTTCAATTGAGCAAATTTCTCAAAATCATTTGCTAGTAGCAATAGAAAATTGAAATCATAAAAGCTCAAAGCTCACAAAAGCACAAAATCATAGAAGTGCAAAGAAGTGTAAAGCCAAGAGAAGCAATGGATTTGCTATCCTATGGATCCTCTTTAATATCACCTTAATTGCAACAACTATATTATTTTTATAATATCACCCTTTGTAAAAAATGATATTATAGAAGTGATTGCCAAGTGCTACTCTATTTTTGTAATATCACATTGTGTGAAATCACAATTTCTATGTATGCATGATTGGAAAGATTTTTACAAAATATTTAAAATAATTATTTTAAAGACTTATTGAAATCATTATCATGCATTCTATTCAAATATATCAAAATTTTATTAATATGTGATACAATGAATGCATAGCATAGCAAGCATGAGTCACTAGTATTAATGATAGCATTTTTGATATTGTAGAGGGAATTATGATTTTAGTAGTATGATGAAATAAGTAGAAGGAAACATGAAACTAGATTGCTCTTAAGTCTTTCTGTTCTTTGGGAGTCGTTTCAGTAGGGTATCTTCTTGGAGGCAATCCTGGACTGGTACAGAACTGGGTTGCGCCTTACCATAGCCGCACTACGAGGTGGAGTTTGTAGCAACTTCCAAGGCGGAAGACGAGATCCACCTTGCCGTTCGGGACGATGAAAGAGTGACATGGTGTTATCGGAAGCTCCCACTGCAAGCCAACAATCTCTTGCCTTGATACTCAGGATACTGCCGGCATGGATACCTTCTAAATTACTAATACAACGGAGTGAATTCCCTGCATCCACCAACGAAAAGTAAACACACAACAAGATTCCACAGGTCTAGAAAACATAGACATATTTCTACACTGACAGGCTCACACATGTCCATGGAGAAGCAGGTTTCGACAGACACTAACTACTGATTTTCAAATCAGTAATGATTTAGTTTGTGATTGTGCTGATACAATTTGTCGGTTACTCAAAGCAGCTGTACACATCTCTTGATCAAAACAGGTACCATCTTAAAGCATATTGTGTTTCTACCTTCCCCTTGTTCCCAGATGCAAACCAAACCGTCTGTTGATCCTGTACGGCCAGGAAACAATAATGAGGACCTTGCAAAGATAAATCAGGGTGCTAATACAAACAAGCCAAAGAAAGATATTCGTCTCAAAATGTCTTATTTCCTTTCCTATCAGGAACTTACCAGTGATAATGCCTTTATCTGCTGGGCAATACTCAACATTCACAGTCTGGGGAGATTTTTAGCTTAACCGGCTAAAATCCCACATTTTCTGAGATCAAACGGTTGCTTGAAGCATTCTCTTGGCTAGACCTCTATAAAATAGAAAATTTTCTTTGATTTTCCTCTTCAATGATCGGATTTTTTCCAAAGATTTTGAAATCCATTTGGAAATTCTCAAAATCAACTGGCTAGCTCATAACTAAAGGCTAGTACTCGCCCTACATTGTCAACATTCGTGATTGCTCCAGAGCGACATGCCAAGACTGTATCACATGCACCACGTGAGACGGACCAAACACGTGTAGTCCAAACATCACTGCTAGTCAAAATTGTGTTCTCCACCATTCTTAATGATCTACACCCAACAACATGATCTTTCAGTTCATTTGCATGCTAGCACCGTGCAGAACTGATATTCACCTCAATTTATGCAGCATACAACATCGGGCTCTGCTAGCTTGCCACTTAGCCTCAGATCATGTTCATCATTATGCATGGTCATGACCAATATTAGACTGGTTAGGCATCAACTGACTCGCAATGCACATTTAAAGGTAGTTATTAACCCTAAATTGTATATGACAAGTCAAATTGATATCAGTTCAATGATGGTCATGGCATCTACCAATGCTTAGGTTAGATAAGTTACAGAATACAGTGAAAGCAGGTCAATAAACACTATATATGCTACTTACAATATCATGATATAAGAAGGACAAGGAAATGTTATTGAAACAAAACTACTATACAGATATGTTAAGAACCTGGAACTCGTCCATCAGAATCTGGAACTCTGAGCACTTTTGATTCGTTGGCCTTGGCAGACAAAATAGAATAACGATCCTCACCACGACTTATGGCTGCCTGGAGCTTGTCAACCAAATTTGGCCCAGCTTCTACGTTGCCATATCCTGATTCTATAAATGAAATGAAACCTTGGGAGCTCAGCCACTACATAACCTACATGAACAAAGGAACTCTGCTTCATCACACAAAATTTACACCTCTAGTTATATACAATATCTCAAACAAGTAACCAATACCAACACAATTGTTCTAATACTTGGAAAGACAAATCAAAATTACAACAAAATTAGCTAGAGATCAACAATAGCACAATTATTTAGCTCAATAATAAAGGACCTTGAATCTTCTGCTTATGCCTCATTAAACTTACCATAGGCTCTTTAGAACAACCTATGATCCGGGATCTCTTCTTCATAAAAGCAACATCGTTGAAGGGCTTGGTTGTACAACGGTAGTATCGTGAATACACACAGGTTTAGACGCAAAGTATCAACAAAAAATTTAGGTGGACATTGTCAATAAGAAGTCTAGACTAAATAACGTGCTTCACCAAAATACGACATACACGCTAAAGAAACTTGACTGACCTCAAAGTTGCAATCACCACTCAACACTGATGAAACAAATTGCAAAAAAATGAATCTGGAAAACGTCCAGTTATAGTTAAAAACACAAAGTAGAAATACATTGCACCAACAATACATAGAATCAAGATCTTTGTTTCATTTCTAATCGTATATTTTCACATATAGTGTTGAGGAGCTCACTCTATTCATTGCGGTTGTGATTGGATTTCTTGTTTAAATCTACATCTAAGCTCTTCTTAAAGGGCAATTAAATCATCACTCCCTCCAATTCCTCTAGCTACTACTACCCTCACTTCCTATCTCTTTCAAACCTATTCCAATCTCTCTCAAACCTATTCCAATCTCTCTCAAACCTATTCCAATCTCTCTCAAACTACTTGCAATCTCTCTACTACCTAGGAACAAACCTAAAAACAACCCTAAACCTACCCAACCCAAACCAAATCCTATCCATGGACCTAAATTATCTTCACTTTCTCTTCCTCTCCCTCTTCTACTTTCTCTTTTCATCTCTCTCCCCCTAGACTCCTCCATCCCTTCCATGGCAATGTGTTAAGATTTGCATAAAAGAAACTGTTGTGCAAACAAAACAAGCTAGTTATTAAGAACCCGCCCACATGCTATAAGTAGGTGCTTGGTGTTGCGAGGTGTGAATGGTGTGGCGGATACAAGCTGTTGCAAGGTACAAAGGCTCTAGAAAGTTCGGGCTCTCCGCCAGAAACCCAGATTGTAATTGACGCGAGTGGCACTTCAAGGAAACCACAAAGTCATTAAACTAAAATAAAAATTTAATGACCCTAATTGAGAGCATTGCGACTAGTCCTTGTTAGAGGTCTCCGCAATGACACATAGTACTTGCCGTGCATATTTAGCATTAGATGGATCCACACCAACACCAGGTTATGGCACAATTTTTGCCATTCATCCCGTTACATGTACTTTTACTCGGCCAAGGACGGGCCTTGTAAAGGGCAATATTACAACTCATGCTAAGTTGATCAACGTAGACAATACTACAATGGATGTTGACATATATGTGATGGAGGTTTTTGGAGGGTACAAAGATAGAGAAGAACTAATTTGAGGTTGAAGAGAAGCAATTATATTGTTCTTTTTAGTAGGTACTTTTTCTATTCATTACAGTGATTAAGCAACTACATATGAAAAAAAAAATTATTCATATTCAAAGGTACAATGGTTATATGTCTACTACAAATTTTACATATTCAAATGTTTTGGAATTTTTTTTATTACTAAGAATTTTGTAAGAAAAAACAATAATAAATAATATTAAAAAGCAAAACCTTCTTATAACCTCCGAATATGTGGTGATACTTTGAAATCAATACTTACCAATGCACAACTCACATTTAAAACCTGCACATATGTGGTGATGCTTTGAAACCAGTAGTTCCCAATGCACAACTCACATTAAAAAACTCCAAGTATGTGGTGATGCTTTGAAACCAATAGTTCCTAATGCACAACTTACATTCTTAGAGGGAAGAAAGAATCCTAAACAAAAAGTAATGAATGAATATATACACGAGAGTATAAGATTATATAAGATTTCATATAAAATAAAAGTAAAAATCCTCTAAATATAAATAAGTGCATACACATGTAATAGATATGTATAATATACAAGGTATTTATATAAAACTAAAATAAAAGATCTTATAAATATAAATAAGTACATCTACATGTAACAGATATATATATATATATATATATATACATATATATACATATATATGTATGTATGTATGATGTAAAAGATAAAGCTTTTATTTTGAATCCCATAGTAATGTATACTTCTAAACCAAAAATTGATTCAGAACTCATCACAGAGCACCATAGTGGCATATCTCTGTGACTTGGTAGTAGTTGAGAAATTATACTCATTGCAACCCAATTTTAGTAGGTTGTTGGTGGGGAGAAGTGGGTGATCAAGGCACAAACACATCTCATGGGACTTCAAAACCCTCACCACTTTTTGGTACAGTGGTCATTTGGAGTGCAACTGGTCGCGATGCTCTAAAGATTATGAGACCACTAAACTCCTTCAAACAAATTTCAATAAAATTTAGGAAGAAGTAAAATGGAATCGAGATCTAGCCAAAGTTGTTTCATATTTTTTGGACCTCTTTAAAATTAGTTACAAATTTCCAAAGTTGAAAGGTAGTAGTCACTAAAATGTTTCATTTACTTTGAATTTTAACAATAAAGCATTTGCAACATATGGGCTCCAAAATTTCATTATTCTCCATTTGCAATACACATAGAGGTGGAATGAACATAAATTGCTCAATTTGATTTAAATATACTAACGTCTTTTTGCAATTTTGTTTAACCCCTAGAGGACCATGACTATGTTTTCACCAAAAATGCTTCAAAATTATCATTTCTAGTACAAGTATGAAAGTTTGGAAAAAAATTAATTGTATACAAATGTAACTATGGGATCCTATAGTACACTAATTTGAGAAGATGTGAAAAAAATTCAGAAATTTCAAGCGTGTAGATTGCAAGATATTAGCGTTTGAAGTGACAAAACCCCTTTTTCGGCCCTGTAGAAAAATCCGGTAGCTTCACTTTACAAGATCACATTTGTATGAAAAAATGTCCAAAATAGTGGTACTCCATTGGATTCATTCTTCAAGGCAAGTTGGCTTCATGCTTGGAAAGTTTCAAATCAATTCGAATTGTATAGCATACAAGAAAAAAATAGTAAGTAGAAAGAGGTAGAGAATGATTAAAAACCACTAAATTGTTGAGAATTTAGTTATGGACTTGAAAAATGCCAATCCCAATTGTTGTAATGTGTAATGTCATAACAAACAATCTACACCCTATGATTTAATTTTTTTTCAAAAATATTAAAAATTGAGTTAAATAAAAGACTTCAAAGTTTATTTTAGAGTAGAAATTCTATAATTACTCGCAAACTAAAAAACCAATTTCAAAATTTTATTTATGAAAAAAGTGATTTTCTAATCTACCCGAACATTCCATTTACGAAAAAAATAACATATTAGGCCATAACTTTTGACTCATATTTTCAAATGTCATGAAATTCAATATATATGAAAGATATTCCTTGTCCGTACCTCAAATTAAAAATGCTACTCACAACACTATGGATTCCTTGTGAGCAACTTTGTCAACAAGGAATAATAAAAAATAAAGCCAAAGAAGTCAATGCTAGGCATTGTGGAAATTCCATTGTGTAAGGGAAGTTGAGGGAAAATGTGTCAAATATCCAATGCTCAGTGAGTCAAATTCTGGTAGCCATGAATGTATTGGAAGACAGTTTGGTGAGGCCATTCATGGTTTATTTCTTGTGCTTTAGAATTAGTTTTTTTGTTTTGTTTTTGGATACATTGAAATCCAAGAAACCATGAGTCTTGATACCTCATTTTTAGTACTATTGCAAAGCTATATACACGGAGGATGTGTAATCTAGGTTTTGCCTTTTCTCACAAAACCACAGAAAACAATAGTATAGAAGTTCTTGTAGGGAAAGGTTTATGTAGACTATTGTTTACGTGAGTAAGTCACTTTTCAAATAGAATAATACTTTAAACTTGGAAATACCTGGTTTTAGTTTTTTAATCCAAAAACACTCTTATTCTTAGGGATCTGGGAATTTTGTTCTCAATCCTTTACCAATGTATGCAAATACAATGTATGAAATCCTAGTCCTAGTCCTATATAGTGTTCTAAAAGGTGGTCAAATAGTCTCATCAACACTTCAAGTTTGGTCAAATTGTCTTTATGCAATTCATGCACTAAACCTAATCGCACAAGGTAATACTTTAAAAATAGTACACATAGTTCATTAATTATACCTTTTTATATTTAGGTCAAATAGTCCAGTAGGTGCTTGCCATAAGCAATCCTAATGCAAAATGCCTAAGTCCGTCCCTGTAGGTCAAATAGTCCAGTTATGCAAAGAATGGAGTTTACGTTGTATACCTAAATTTCATCTTTCTCCTTAAGCTTTTCTCCAAGATTTTGAGGTCAAATGGTGAAATAGTCCAATTCCATTGTTAATTCAAACACAAAACATTGGAACAAAAGTACAATTTGGACTCATATTAACTTTGGAAGGATGTGGGGGTCCCTGTGGAATTCATCATTTCTAAAACCGTGGGAATCATTTGGTAGTAAAATATTCAAAAGAACTCATTTGAAGTCAAAAAATTGTAGAGGATCTCAACTTTCCACATCTAATTCCGAGAATGAATGCTTGTATTTCTATCCTACATGGGAGAATTCCTTGTCATTCATTGGACCATTCTAGTCCGCAGCGTCCTTATAGGGTTAAGAATCTAAAACCAAAACATTAAAGTAATTTACAAATCAACCAAATTTAGAGATCCTATGACCAAATACTTTGAAATTTGCAAAATAACCACAAAAAGACCTTAAACCGTGGTTTGTGGACTTAAATCCATGCAAATGAACCTATCACCATGATGTGGACCCTAAAACCATGGAAATCATCCCAAAACCATGACAATAAACCTATAACCAAAGATTGCAACCCTATAACCGCTCTGCAGCCTAAAACCGTGCAGAAATTTTAAATTTAAAAAAAACAATGAACAGGGACCTATGACCGTGAGACTAGGTCTAGGGCCGTGGTGCTACACCCTATTACCGTGGATGAGACCAGACAGCTCCCAAATCCCTAATCGGAGTTGCAAAGTGCTGCGCTTGCCGCGCGCCTCTCAATTCTGTTTTAAAATTCTTAATCAATTTTATGAAATTCTCATTCGATTAGTTGATCTAATCTTTGCAACTCCCTCTTGCGATTATAAATTCAAGCAATCTATCAAAATTTCAATTGTATCGGTGAAGAAGTCTGGATTTCAACCATGACTCCTCCCTCGATAAAAACATTCTGTTTGGACCCTTTGAATTTCCAATCACAATGGATCCCCTACGGTCTAATCTCCAGCAATGCTTTGGAATTTTGATTTTGTTCAATCTGCAACGTTCAACTGCAAACTTGAGCAGCTGCGGTTGCTCTCTGGCATCAAAATTGACCAGCCTCCGACTGCAAATTCGATCAATCTTCGAGATTTTGATACTTCGATGAAGTAGGCCGATCCAGGCTTCGTTCAACGGTCTGTTTCTCGCATCAACCAGCGCAGGTTCATTCCTGCTTCGATTGTCCCAAGACTTCGTCAAATTGGAGCTGCTTCTTTTTTATTTAGAAATCACCAGAGTCCAACACTCAAGAATTTTGATGCTGGATCGCCTTCATCTCACTAAAGTTTTGGTCCTCACACCTTGCCTTCGGAATCACACTTCACAACTTTTCAAAACAAAGAAATTGACAGCAATAAACTCACATCCGCCATTCTCTTCTCTTTACAAATTGTTTTATTTTTTATTTTTAAAATTTATTATTATTATTATTATTATTTTAATTTTATAACTATTTTCCTCTTTTCAATAATTCCACAAATTCTCATACAAATTTCACAAATACAAATTCCAACTTAAATGAGTACAACAATGGACACACACACAAACAATTTTTGCAAATTTCCAATCAACATAAAATCACATGAAAATACAAAGAGAAAAATATATTAATATCATGGATCATGTACCAAATGCCATTAATTTTGTTTTTTTAATCCTATTTATAATCTACGAAAACATGCGGTCACAATCCTCGTGGAAAGGTGTGACCTCGACCCCATTCATCCTTTTAATTTTAATTTAATTTAATTTTTTAATAATTTTTCATCCATCCTACCTAAATAAACCTATTCACATTATTAATTAACTTTTAACTTTAAAAGTTACTTTATTTCTATTTTTGTTTCTAATAAGGGGTCCCTAATAGGTCCCTTTTTCCTAATTCTACCACTTTTTATAAAAATTTATGTTTATAGGGTGCAAGGGTTTTGTTTCATGGCATTTGGATTTACACTTTGAAAGTTATTGAATTTGAAATTTTTAAGGGAAAAAAAATTGAATGAAATTGTCTTTTATTTTGGAATAACCATAACTTTCAAAATTGTCCTTTATTTCGTGGCATTTTAACTCATAATGTAAAAATTATTGATTTTTGAAGTCTTTTGGAATTAAAATTTTATTTTTATTTTTATTTTGACTAAAGCAACAGTACTAGGCATACTAGTCTATACCTTAAATTAGGTTGCTTTTTTACACCTTAAATTAGGTTGTTCTTTATATTGTCCATACCTTAAATATGTTTGTTTTGTTTTGTTTTGTTTGTCACGTTGAGATCTCCTGAATGTGCATCCCCCAATCGCATGTTGGTACCATCGGAAAGCCCTCGGCGAGGAGGGGTGCACCGTCTTGGTTTCGTGACCTTTGAACATACGGTGTGAAAGTTATTGAATTTTGAAGTTTTTACAAACTAAACAAGACGTGTGGGCCCCAAAGAATCACCTACAAAATAATACATTGAAGAAAATTACATCTTTTGAAAAATTAGTTTGTTAATTTATAGTTTTTACTTTAAAAAAATTGAAAAGAAAACTACATAGATAGAATAATGTAGACTATCTTTTGACTATTTGTAATGAATACTTAATGTCAAAATCTTTTTGGGTGAGGTGGAATCTCCATGTCTTCTTCTAGGTAGGAAGAAGTTGAAGAATTTGTCATTAAATCAAAGCATATTATTTTGAAGATACCAAATACAAAAAGTCAATGTCTAAATATCTATAGAGTCATTTTTGGCAAGAGGTCACTCTTTGAATAAAGCTAGTCGAGCAAGTATGCTAAGATATTATAGTCCACCTATTAAATATGTGAGAAGTGCAATTATAGAGATACCAATGGTCTTGGGATTATCTAAAGAATCCCAAACAATCACCTACAAAATTATATATCCTATTGAAGAAAATTGGATCTAAAAGAAAACCTTGTTGCTTTCAGCATAATGTACATGATGTTTTTGTTTTTTGTAACATAAAAACATTAATTTCAAAGCAAATTGATGCCTATCTAGAAATTTGAACTTACATGGTGGATAGGAACAAAGTGAGACAATCAGGATGGTTTGACAAATACTGAGAAAGATTTGAAGAAATTGTTTAATGTATGATGATACCTCTCCTAGGAACTTAAAGCATCTTTAAATTCAACCAGCAAGACTTCTTTTGTCGCTACCATGTAATTCACACACAACCTAAACATCCAGAAGTTGCCCAAATGATCTGCTATGTAACTGGAGCTCATTTGAGTCTCTCATCAGTCTCAGGCAAGGGAAAAAAAATCAGGATTGCAATAAACTTCGAACAAAGCAAGCGAGGAGGATAGGTGAAGGTGGGACAAATTTTGACTTGTACAATGAATCCATCACATTAGGGTTTCACCCAATGTTTTACCATCCCATGTGTCAACATGAAATTGATTCTCTAAACTACCATTTTTAAGAAACATCCAAATCTCCACGTATGTGAACCCAACAACAGAAAGAATTCAAGCACCCTTATCATCTCGATGGATATCGAAACATTTTACATGGAAGAACCACTAAATTTTACTTTCACAACTCTCTATTCCACTAACAGAGCTCGCAACAGAATCCTCGCAAGTTATTGTATCAAACACAAACAAATGAATACCAAAATACAAATTGCATTTCTTGCATATAGTTTAATTGAAGTATGAAAATGTAAAGAAGGAATTTTAGAAACTTCGATAGCCTAGATTGCAAGATATTTGTGTTTAAAGTGAAGAAAATGGGTTTTTTTTTGCACCATCCTTGATTAGATTATTTGACTCTAAATCTTTTTAACTCAAAAAATTTATAAGATAGATATTGATTTTTTAAAAATGATGTTGGAGAATGGAATTCACACTTTGTAGAAAGAAACAATTTTATTTTCATTCTTTAAAAAAATTATTAAGTAAAAGTAGATGGAAGATTGAAGGAAAAACTAAATTGCTAATATCTCTATGATGGAATTGAAACACTCTAATCTCAATAGTGAAATTGTTCCAGCAAGCATAATAAATTGTGTAGACATTTTTTAAAATTGTGAAAATCTAGTTCAAAATCAAATCCTATACATTATTTTTTCAATAAGATATTACGATTGCCTATAGAACAAAAAATTCCATAACTTTCACATCACTAGTCTAAATGGAATGGATCAATGCTTTTCGTATAGACAAAAATATTATCTATGAAAAATATATTTTAAAAATTTATATTTAAAGCTTTTGTAGATTATTTTTGTTGCTTGGACTTAGCTATTATAAGGTTATTTGAATTTGTCTGTTGCCATTGTTGAAAAATCACACATTAATAACCTCTAAAGTCCAAAACCACTCAAAATTGCCATTTCTATAGCAAAGAGCAAAAAAAGATTTAATAACTTTTTTTTTGCATATCTAATTGTAAGATCTTGTATTAGACTAGAAATAAAAATGTGTAGAAGAAATTTCACAAACTTTGACCATATAGATTGCAAGATATTTGCATTCAAGGTGAAAGAAATAAGTTTTGCACCTTGCTCAATTACATTTTTTGGCTTTAAACCTTCATAACTTATAATTTTTGCTTTAAGGATTTTGAATTTCTAATTTTACATGATAAAAAATTGAGTTGAGAGTCTAGGAAAAAAATAAAAAACACACACTCACTTAGTTTTCACTCATTAAAAAATTGTTAAGTAGAAGTAGGTTCAAGATTGAAGGAAAATCTAAATTGTTAATAGATCTATGGTGAGATTTTTATCTTAACCTTGTGAAACTTTTTTTTTTGAGGTAGAAAATGAATCCTACAAGATTTTTTTTCCAAAAGATGCTCTAATTGCCTAAAAAACAAGTTTGTCTAAACTTTCATATAACAAATCCAAATAGAATAAATCAAAGCTTCATGTGTACATAAAATTATAATCTATAAAAAAAATATTTTTTTAATGTTTTATTGTATGCTTTTTTGAAGGGTTTTTTTTTGTGCTTACCAAACTAAAAAAGGGCTTTTTGTGCCATAACTTTTGCTCTTAGGCTCTGATTGAAATAGAAATTATATTTTCTAAAAGCTAATGTGCTTTTCTATCTTCACAAAAAAAATTCAAAACATCATGACAAATATTGAGTTCATAGGAACTTGCCAAAAATCCATTTAAAATCCATTTTGTCCCTTGAGGGGACAGTGGGACTTTAGGGGATTAAGAAAGGAGGTTCTAAAAGCAGAGGACGACGGGACTTTACTTACTTTAAGGGGTCAAGGTAGGAGGTTTTAAAAGCACACAAGCTCTAAAATTGCCCACCTCCTCAAATGTACACTAATTGTACATGTTTCTTTTTTTGTTGTATCAACAATGTGCATTTGAAGAGGTGGGAGATTTTAGAGCGCTATGCCATTTCAACTTCAAAATTTCATAACTAATTCCACAAAGCTCCAAAAAATATGTAACAACTTGGGTTGGGTTAGATGTCAATTCCATTTGTCTTCCACAGAAAATTTACTGAAAAATATTTCAAGAAGCTTCACCTCCCCCAAACTCAATTTCAACTCTTAAATGAGCGATTTAAGGACCTCCTCATCTCCATAGTCCATAGAACATCTTGACTACTTTGTAAGTCAAAATAGAAGCAATCGACAAATATATACAAATACATACAAATATGTAGTCTATTCCTCTGCTGGACGGACGTGAATGAGGGTCTTTGAAAACATTTAATACCAAATGAATGCAATATTCCATAATATCATCCTTCAAAGAGGAGTCCATTTGTCCACTATCTAGTGTCTACAAGGACGTTAAAGTCGTAATAGAGAATAGGATCACAAATCGTTTGAATCAGTTCATCACGCACCCGCTTTGGCCACAAATTTAGAATATCATAAAACTGAAGAGCGAGGAGCCGAAAACAAAAAAGAACCTTTAGAAAGAGCGATGGATCGAGCCCGGAATGTTGACAACCATCCAATGAAGCCAATTTCAATTCAAAACTTGGCCCATCCCGATCAACACTGTTGCCCAAAGCCAATTTCTTGTGATTGCACAGGCATCCCGATAGGCATGGGGCTTCCCTTACGTTTGTTTCACCAGCAGTTCCTCCCCCTTGAGGACCTCAAATTTGCCAAAGTTCACTCGCATGTGCACATGGTTCTCACATACTTCAGCAACCACACGTACATAGGATCATGGTCTTCGCTTTCAGCTAGTCCACGGTCATGCTTTTCGATCATCGCTCACCAACTCCAAGATTCTCCGCTAGCTCATCTAGTATCTCTTTTGAAATCTCAAGCTAAGAGCGTCGTAGTCATGTATATTGATTGGCGACCGTGCTCAGGATCTCAAGTTACTATGCTGCTCAAGCACAAGTTTGCTATTCTTCAAAGCACACGTTTACTTCTTTTTCTCGGAAATCATGCGAAAGTCTAAATTCTCAGCATGCAAATTGTGAGATTGCTCGAATAATGCAAAAAAAATGTCACTGAATTGCGTTACTTGCAAGTGTATTATTTACTTTCTCATACACTGGGATTCACTTTACCAGACTTTATGATACTCACTAGCTGCTACGCATCCCTCTTATGAGACTATACCGCATGAATGCTGCTAACTCATCAGATGGTGTCATCACTACATACCCTACACTCCGTCGTTCACCCTTGTCCTCAAACCCTCACAACTCGAAATCTAATTTTCAAATCAAAAAACTTCAAATCATGCATGCATGGAGAAAACGAAACTAGAACTCAAGGATATCGTGACTCGCAATATCTTCGTTTTCTTCGACTTTGAGTGGATCGAGTCATCGAGCAAGCTGCACTTCTGGTTTTCAGGTATACGATTTTAGTATTATCTCGACTATTCTTTTCCGCTACCCTGAACTAATCCCGGTCATTCGCAAATTCATGTCGCAGAAACTCCGTTCAATCGCACCGGAAGCTCCAAAAAAGGATTTAACTTCGATTGCACGTTGCCAAAGGGCTACCGTGCACGCTGCCAAAGTTCCCCGTCAATTCCCCGTTAGGGTCAGTTCCTCGTCAGAGGAGCGTAAGCATCTCCTATCAGGACCCGTAAAAATTAGAAAATTACTTTTACTTTTGTTTTGACTATGGCAACGAACAAAGCACACTAGTCTATACCTTAAATTAGGATGTTTATTTTGTTTTGTTTTGTTTGTTTGTCACGTTGAGATCTTTCAAACCATGTGTCCCCCGGTTGCATGCTTAGTACCCTTGGAAAGCACTCGGTGAGGAGGGGTGCACTAGCTTTGTTTTGTGGTATTTCAATCTATGGTGAGAAAGTTACTGAATTTTGAAGTTTTTATGAACTAAAAAATTAGAAAATTACTTTTACTTTTGTTTTGACTGTGGCAACGATAGAAGGCACACTAGTATACCTTAAATTAGATTGTTTGTTTTATTTGATATGCTAAGATCTAAGAAATTGTAAGTTTCCTTGGTGATGTTCTTAGTACTATTAGAAAACTTTCTTCAAGGAGGGGTGCATGGGCTTGGTTTCATGGTGTTTGGACCTATAGTGTAAAAGTTGTGGAATTTCAAAATTTGGATGAATTCTAAAACAGAGTTAAATTATCTTCTATTTTAGAAAAATCGTAACTCTCACGGTGCATGTCCAAATGCCACAAAATAAAACCTCTACACTTCTATGTGCACAAACTTAAGCTTTCTATTCATATCAATAAAATAAGCTCTCACACTCCAACAAAGCCCTTGCACTCTTTTGTGCATAAACAAATTATTTTCAAATTAAAAAATCAAAAAATTTCTTTTACTTTTATTTTGGTTTTGGCAATGACATAGTAAGAGCACATACCTTAAATAAGGATATTTTCTTTTGTTTTGTATGTTATGATCAAATCTCCAAAACCACGTGTCCTTGGTACTGTGGAAAAGTTCTTTGCAAGGAGGGGTGCATGGACTTTGTTTTGTAATGTTTTGACTAATGGCGTAAAACATATTTGAAGTTTGAAGTTTTATAAATTAAAAAATTAAAAACTAATGGTTACTTTTATTTTGGTTGTGGCAATGACACATGGCACACTAGTCTACATTAAAGCACACATTTCAAAAGTTTGATATTTTTCACATCACTCTCAACTCAATTCTTCAACTTGAATATTCAAAATTAATAGTGCCCAAAAAAGAATCTACGCAATCAAAGTTTCTAAAATTTCTTTCACACACTTCTACACTAGTCTAGTGCAAGATCTTATAGTTAGATATGCAAAAACAACAATTCTTAACCTCTAAAGGACCGGCCTTGTGTTTTTGGCAACATAACTTTTGGGGGCAAATATATGTGAGTGGAGATTTTTTTTCTTTGAAATTTTCACACAACATGTGGACAAGGTGTAGCTTTAAGGCCCTACAATTTTCATAACTTTTGACTACATGGTTAAAAAGTTATTGTGTGATATATAGTTTGTTTTCTAACTTAGGTAGCACCGACTAGATAAAAAAAACTCAACTTTTTTGGAAACAAAAATTTGAAATTGGTTCTCTAGAATTATATATACGTGGATAGCTTTGAGTCATTCCATTTTGATCAATGGGTCAAAGTTACGAGGAGTTTTAGTTTGTGGGTAGTTATGGATTCTCTACTCTAAAATAAGCTTTGAAGTTTTTAATCTACTCAATTTTCAATACTATTTGAAAAAAAAATCTTAGGATGTAGATTTTTTATTACAACATTTCAACAATTGGAATTGGCATTTCTCAATTCCATAAATGAAGTCTCATGAATTTAGTATTTTAAATCATCCTCTACTTCATTCTATTTACTATTCTTTTTTCCTATATGTTGTACAATTCCAAATGATTTGAAAATCTTAAACCATGTAGCCAACTTGCCTTGAAGAATGAATCCAAAGAAGTACAACCATTTTCGACATTTATTCATAATGATTTGACCTCGTCAAATGCAGTTGCCCGTTTTTTTTGTAAGGCCCCGAAAAGGACTTTTGCCACTTCAAATGCTAATATCTTGCAATCTGTTTGGTGGAAATTTCTGAAATTTTTTCCACATATTTTCAAACCAAATTACTACAAGATCCTACGATACCATGTGTCTAGAAATGACATTTTTCAAAAAATGGTACTTGTACTAGAAATGGCAGTTTTGGAGAATTTTTGGTGAGAACATGGTCAAGGAACTTTACGGCTTAAAGTTTTGTTTTGTTCTTTGCAACATAAATGGCACTTTTGAGTGTTTATACATGGAAGAAAAGCCTAGGGACTCTGCAGATCAAAGGAGGTTTTAGAGGGCATTTCTATGTTTACATTTCTTTTATACCCTTTCTTCTTCTTCTTCTTCTTCTTCATTTTTTTCCCCTCTCTTTTGAAATTGAAATCATTGCCACAATGGGGTCCGATCATGGATAGAAACTGGCGCTTGTGAACTTCAGTTATGGTTTGTGGCACACATTCACCCCCTCTAACTTCCCCGGCCCGTCCCTCTGCCACTTGCTATTGGACAAGGAGGAAATCCATTTCCCACGTTATAATTTTTTCAATAGAGTCCCCTTCAATTGAATAAGGAAAACCAACTTTGGAACCCATTCCCAATGCAAATATATCCTCAATTTCAGCCTGGGAACATGGAAGAAATTCCAATAACCAATTGCCCTTGAAAAATTACTGTACCCCACTCTGGCGAGACTACCCATCCCCTCGCCCTGCAAACCGCTTGAATTCCCTCTAAGTTTCTAGAATTCTCTAGAATTCTCTACAAATTCTCTGCGTGAAGAGCATTAAGGCCTTGAACCATGTGGATCAGGAGTTTTTAAGCTTTTTTTGCTATTTAAGAAATTACATGATATTATATGCATGCCCATGACCGGGCATCATGCGTGAAGGCTACCCATGACCCATGCATGTAGGGGGTGAATGATTTAATGGGGCGCCCAATAAAATGTTGTTTGGTTGTTTTTTTGTGTTGGTGACTTTTCTTAATGCAATGGTTCTTCCATTTGTTAAAAAATAAAGATAAATGAAATGAAAAAAAAAATGAAAAAAAAATGAAAAAAAAAAATGGCTGTAAGGTAGGAAGTTGACGTCATAATGAATTGCTCCTTCAGATGCTTTCCAAGGATACCATAACATTCAATGTTAATTAGTGTAACTAGGCATTGGTCCTCCATATGGTGGATAGGTATTATGTAATACCTCCCTAGGTGCATGAGAGCAAGAGACTTTTAGTTTTCAATTCAAGGAGGTGGCTGAGGAGCTATAGAAGACAATTATGTATAGAACAATGCTTAAAGAGGAGGGGAAACTATTGCTAGGAAATTAAATTTCATTAACCTTTAAAGTCCCACGGTCTTTTTCCATAAAAAAAGAAACACTCGAAATTGTCATTTCTATTGCAAAGAGCAAATTTTTATTTAAAAAATTATTTTCTTTTATACATCTAACCATGGGATCTTCTATTGCACTAGTATAAAAGTGTGTGGAAATTTTTTTAGAAACTTTGACCACGTAGAGTGCTAGATATTTGCATTTAAATTGAAGAAAACGAGTGTTTCTTACACCTTGCTTGATTGAATTTTGTGTCTTTAAACCTATTTAACTTAAAAATTGTGCACTATTGATTCTGATTTTCTAATTTTTTTATGTTGAAGACTTGAATTGAGATTTTAAGTGAAAAAAATTCAACAAAAAAACACTTAATTTTTACTCATTAAAATATTGTTAAGTAGAAGTACTCCACTTCCATTGCCTGGGGCTCAGTATTTTCGATGACATTTCGATTGCTCCAAATGTCAGCAACAATTCGATTGCTGCATGATTGAAGAATTGAATCAACACTACTGAAAATTTCGTCAGAGGACGGAATTTCCCAAGGAAGAAAGAACAGAAAAGCGCGAACTCAACGTCACCTGGCTGGACTGAGTGCGACGACATCCTCGATTATTTTAGGGTTTTCGAAATGTCAGCAACAGGAAGGGATTGCAATATGATTGTAGAATTTTGGTGGGTAGGGCGTCCTATTACTGCGCACCTGCCCCGTAGTTGGAATTAAATTCTATTTTTTCTCCCCCATGATCTATGAAGTTTTGTAGCCACTTCAATGGATGATTTTCGTTGAAAAAATTGGATGATTTTAGTGGGTGTTAGAAGCAATTGATGGACAAAAGTGGAGTATTCTTTGAAGTTTTGGAGGTGTCGTCATGTTCTGCATTTCATTCAACTATCAATCAAGAAAGAAATTATATGATGAGCTTCATAGTAACTATTCTTTGAATTTTTGAAGGTGTACTAATATTGCACACTTATGTGCAAATTGGGTGCACACATTTAAGGGATATGCAGTATTATGCCCTACCATTTAGATCAATAGTACTTTGTCAATAGCAAAATTTCATCAAAAAATTGGTTATCTAGAAAAGAGTGATCAAAGCCTTCAACTCAATTCAAGTGGGCAGTGTAAGATGACTACTTATATGCCAAGAATACAACATAAAAAATAAATACAAAAAACACAATTAATATCTTCAAAAAAGTTCAAATTGCTTTTAAGAGTAAAATATTTGCAAATGGAGGTAATGTTTGCTATAGCTCTTTCTATAACATTCTTGAAGAGAGGCTAAGTGACATTGTAACAAGAGTAATTTGTGTTCTAATGGCAAGTTTACATTCAAGATTTTATATTAGCTATGAAAAGAGTTGAAGGCCTTTTTGCTACTCAATTCATGGGTAGCAAAAAGGCCCTTAAAGTTTGAAAACATTATGTTAAAAGAATGAGAAGGATATGATTTCAATCTTTGAGGCTTCCTCTTTCCAACCAAGTGGCAATGAAAATGAGAGGAGAGAATTATGAAAAGAATGAGGGTGCCAAAGTCACAACACTACAATACTAACATTCAACCCAACATAATGTCAAAACCCTATTTTAATCATTCAATTTAGGCATGATTCAAAATATGGTTCAACATCATTTCAAAGATTAATTTAAACATGCAAAGTATATTTTGAGTTTCATCCTCATGTTTAATTACAAATATTGTCAATTAACTCATGGCTTACTTCAAACATAGTTAACCCCTAAAGTTCTTTCATGTTTATAGGCTCGAAATTGCTCTAAAATACTACTCTACAAAATAAAGCTAAAATCTTCATCTATATTTATTTCATATAAATCCAACCGTAGGATCCTTTAGTTAACTTGTTAAAGTTCGCCCTTTTAAAATTTTAAAAGAAGAAGGCTTACCTATTGCAAGATCACAATGTTTGAATTTCAAAAGGAATTATTTTTCCACTCTTCCTAAATGATCAAATTTCATCTTTCAAACTTCTTACACAAAAATGTATAGATCCTACAACTAGCAACTCTCCATAATATGTTAAATTGGGGGGGGGATACATATAAAAAATTTAAACAAAAAATATTTCATATTCATGTTTGAGAGAAATAGTAAGTAGAAAAAAATAGAGAATGGTTTAAATACTAAATTGTTAAGAATTTAGGGTATGGTATTGAAAATGACCGGTCCCAATAGTTGTGATGTTGTAATAAACAATCTACATCCTATGATTTTATTTTTTTCCAAAAATATTGAAAACTAAGTTAAATAAAGGACTTCAAAGTTTATTTTAGAGTAGAGATTCTTGATAATTGCCAGAGAACTCCTCATAACTTTCATCTCACTAATTGAAATGATTCAATGCTTTCCATGTAACTAGTAAAAATTTCAAAAATCAACTAAAAAAAATTCTTGAAAAAGTGATTATTTTTTAATTGCTCAAGTTCCTTGAATTAAGAAAGAAACTATATACCTTATAATAACTTTTTAACCATGTAGTCAGAAGTTATAAAAATTATTGTGCCTTAAAGCTGAGTACTCCTCAACCATATGTAATGTGAAAATTTCAAAGGGAAAAAATGAAAAAAAAATTTAGTGAGCTACCCCAGATTTCTATGTTGCCAAAAAAACGTTGTTTGGCCCTTGAGGGGTTAACTAAGTGTTTTTTGTGTTGCAAATAAGTAAATATGTTTTTCTTATGTTTTTTTTTTCTTTATGTTAGATGGTGAATACTTTACTTTGTTGAAACCAAGTATATGTTCAAATCACTTCTCACACATCCGTTGAATCTTTAAAAAAAATTGTCCTTTATGCTCACCTTATAAACAATTTGATGAAATTGAAGTAAGATTGAAAATGGATATTTACATTAACCCCAATGTTCCAAAAAGGGTGTACCTTCAAAATGGGCCAAAACTACCAAGAACTTGAGCAATTTGTATGATCAATTGTTTCCGGAGATCAAATAGAATGTTGTAGGATCTTGTAGTTCAAATTGGGAGTGCGTGCCTCAAAAAATTCAGATTACTTGAATGCATAGTTTAGTAGATATTGAAGTTTGAAGTTTTATATGGGTCAATGGAAAAACAAGGCAACTTTCTATAACCTGTGATCCATATGTACAGTCAGATTCAATAATCTCACTTCTGGTATTTTCCTCTCAAATTTAGGAAGGTCTAGCATGCTAAAAAAATGGACCAATTTTGAAATTGCAAATTGCATTGGAATCATAGTAAAGAGTACTTTAGCATCATAAAATATATGTATATGTAAAGTTCCAAATCATAAAAGAATTTGGATCTTTCATGTATACTATTTACCATCTAGTGCTTCCACCCTTTGCCAAAATTACTACTTGCATTTGATTGGGCATTGAGCTTTTGCAATTGCTCTAAAAATACTTGATCCCATACAGCTTGAATTATTTGTATCATTTGTTGATGTACAATGGGGTCAAGTTAACTTACAAAGTCTTCTTCCCAAGTAATTCAACAAAAACAACCATAAAGTTCAAGATGCTTTTAAATGCTAAAAAGTGAATAGATTTTGAAACTACAAATTGCCTAGGAATCACAATGAAGTGCACTTCAACTTCATAACACATGCAAAATGAACAATTCAAAATCATACAACAATTTGGAATTCTTTTATATACTATTAATCTACCATTTCATAGAGAACCTTGGGAAGATAATCAAAGATTTGTTGTAGCAAAGGGGTGAAGAACAAACAAGTTATGATACAAACAATTCAACTGGTACATATGGAATCAAGTATCTCTAAAGCAATTGCAAAGGCTCATTTCTAATATGTACCATAAAATACAAGTTGTTATTTTAGCAAATGGTGGCAACACTAGATGATAGATAGTGTATACAAAACATCAAACTCTTCATATGATTTTCAATTCCATATGTGTACATTTGTAATGATAATGAAGTAGGCTTTGGTGTGATTCCAACGTAATTTATAATTTGAAATTCAATTCATTTTTAATGTATATGAGTCTCTCAAAATTTTCCTAATCTCAACTAAAATTGCTTGCATCCAAAAAATTATAAGATTATTAGACCTGACTATACTATACAGCACCCAACAACTCTCAATTGTCCACCCTATTTTGCCATTGAAAAGAATTTTGCATAATATATTAATATGATTGACATTGTTGTCTTGCATAATCAACATTCACTTTTTACATAACTTCCATTAAGCATACTAAGTCTAGGATTCCAAAAAGTAATACTCCATTTTTGGTGAATTATTTCATTTAAAATTCATAGTTTTACATGATAATTGATTGAAAACCATTGATGATGAATTTTTATAATTCGATTGCGACAATATGTAGGAAACATCCACATGCACATCTTTCCTTCAAGAAGCATCTCCAAAATGTCTTAAAATTTCCTCACAAAGGTTCCAAAAGTTAAGGTGACAATGTCCAAATTTTGAAAAACAAATATTTCTTTATTGTAATTAGATTTTGGCAAAGTAATTGTAACCCCATAGTCAAATGTACAAAATTAGTGACAGTAATCAGACTGTCAAATAGAAAAGTTCAAATAGAAAAGTCTGATTACAATGAAGAAATATCTATTTTTCAAAATTTGGATATTGTCATCCCAACTTTTAAAGTCATTGTGGAAAAATTCTAAAACTTTTTGGAGATCTATACATTAAATCAGGCTGTTTGTTTTGTTTTGTTTATTTGTTTGTCATATTGAGATCTCCTAGACTCTGCGTCCCCGATTGCGTGCTTGGTACCATAAAAAAGCCCTCGGCGAGGAGGGGTGCACTGGCTTGGTTTCGTGGCTTTCAGTCACATGGTGTGAAAGTTATGCATTTCTTAGTTATTTTTTGTTCTAAAAATTTAGAAAATCACTTTTTCTTATATTTTGGTTACAATCTTGGTACCGTCGAAAGCCCTCAACGAGGAGGGGTGCACCGGCTTGGTTTCATGGCATTCCGACTCACGGTGAGAAAGTTATGCATTTTTGAGTTGTTTTTGGTTCTAAAAAATTAGAAAATTACTTTTACTTTTGTTTTGATTGTGGCAACGGCACAAGGCACATTAGTTCTTATTGAAGGAAAGATGTGCGTATGGATGTTTCCTACATATTACTACAATTGAATTTAAAAAGTTCATCATCAATGTTTTTAAATGAATTATTATGTCAAATCATTAAAATTTAATGAAACAATTCACCAAAAATGGAGTTCCTGTTAGGTACACTTTGATCGGAGTTGCATAAGAATTGAATGTTAATTATGGAAGACAAAAAAATGTTAAGCATATGACATATTCTGCAATTTTCTTTTGAATGACAGAATACGGTGGACAATTTGTTGACTGAAAAATGTTAAGCATATGACACATTCTGCAATTTTCTTTTGAACGGTGGACAATTTGTTGACTGCAAAGAAAGTGTACAAATTGCCGTCTCTGCAAGTTGTAAGAGATACAATCATATCCGCTACTTAACTTGCAGTCTTGATCTTTTCACAGTAAAATAACAAGAACTACACCTCACGTTCTTGCAAGTTGGGTTACAACACTCGATTCTTGGAAGTACCACACAAAAGTTCTGATAAAATATTAAAAAAATAAAAACAAAAAAACACCCTTCTGATACGAATGTGGATTATTTTGTGCTGTGGGGTCAACTAGAAATGAGGGCCGGGAATATGTGGTAGCCAACTTTTTGAGTGAGCACCAAGAATGCATAATTTGATCAATAATTGCAAAGAATTCTACTTTTAAAAAAAATCAGGAACACCATTATTACAGTACTCCTCCAAGAAACAACCGACGTACTCAAACAGGCTCATAAGAAAAACACTTGCTACACTATTCAGGGTAACAGACAATCGGTGAGATAAATTACAGAGACCAGTGCTTGAAAATGCACAAACACAAAGGCCTTCTATTACCAATTAAAAAAAAATGTTTCAGGAGGTAGTAGTGCTACCTCACAATCATGGTTCAAATGTGTTTCACCCGAATGATATGTTCTAAAATTGTACATGGCCTGTGAATGATAATGGGTTGCAACAACTACGGAAACAGAACAGTAGAAACATGAGTAGCGCTTAATTGTTTATGCACCACTACACTGCTCTGCTTCTGTTGCTACCACTCTCTACCTTAGATGCGTATGATTTGAACCCCTATTGTAGTAAGAAAATTAAAAAAAAGAAGCCAAGTAATTAATGAATTGGGGCGGCCAATCACTTTTCTAAATGTGTTCTTTACAGGTACAAATTGGCGCCACCTCACAATCAATTTGTGTCGGTTTTAATACAATGAGAGAAATAGACTAGGGGCTCATTCCAAGGTCTCCGTTGGCCACAGTTTTTTCCAGATGCTGATCTCTTCCTTGGTTTTCAGTTTCCTGATACCTCCATAAAAACCTTCGGCTTCGTTGCCCTCCTCTCTGTGAGATTTGCGATTGATGGCTGCCCGTCGCCAGCGTGAGCCAAGCGTGTACTGATTGAACTCCAACCACACCGTCTCTGCGTTGCAAACCCAACCAGTGCGTAAGTTTTAGAGCAACAAAGCTGCAGCAAAAAATCTTCAAAGAAAAAAAATTAAACGCAAAACCACATTTTTTTTTTCAGTCAAATTAGACTGACTCAAACCAGTGAGAACATGGTTTGCGTAGACCATGGAGATGACCATGACAAGTCCCCACAACTGGTCCAATTCGCTATGTGGATCTTCTCGTGGATCAGTTCCATGGTTCTACAAGGCTTATTGCGCACCTTCTACGACGTGGTCCTCCTTTACTCTTTACTCATTTAGGGTTCCAAATGATATAATATTTCATGGTAAAAAATGGCATATTGAGTATAAACTTATGACACTGCGGAACTCTACGTAACTGGAAAGACTAAAATAGGACTAAGGTGAAGTGGTTTAGCCCTTCGGTCTTATAGCTACCTTAGAGCACCATAGGACTAAGGTAACTGTAACAGGTACGCAGGGAAAAAAAGAAAAGAAATGACACTGCGATTCTCTCTCTGTGCAAGTCTCTCTATAGATGGATAGAACTCGGGTCCAGGGGAAAGGTGGATTCCGAGTCACAAGGCAAGGGAAACGGACATACCAAACGAATGACAGCGGCAATGGCGAGAATTGCCATCACAAGTCTCGGAATGTCCCACCACACCATACCACCACCCTGCAACAACAAGAACACCGAAGCAAATCAGACCAGACCAACAATTTTACCTCCACAGAAAGAGCATGAAAGAGATTCACATTAGGTTATTAAAGTACAGAATATTCTCATGTTCAAATATTCTAGCACCGTACGCATGTTCTACTTGCTAGGTACTCTCAAATATTTTCCACAAGAACGTACACTTGAGCTTGAAGAAAGTAGAAATACGATCAAAGTTGTTCAGAGTAAGTAAAGATCATCCATGATTTCGTAGCTGACTACAGAATATTCATTAGCACTTAAAATCTTAGATTTGCAACGTAAGAATGATAAGTGTGGGGTACCATATGGGAACTCCTTATTCCTGCGCCATTGCACCTCAACATGATCTCCAGGTTGCAAATCAGCCAGACAATCGGACGCGTGCAGGTCATGGGCAGGGGTATCCAAGGGTGGAGCACGAAGACGCTCCCATCGGACTCCCTCTTCGACCACGATTGTTCGGGGACCATGGGGTGGGTACCTACAGCCACATGAAAACAACCACTCAGTCTCGATCTTCATCAAACCCACATCAGCAATGTCCTCAGAAGATAACATATTACAATCTGGAGCTTGCCCTCGAGTGAGTACCTGGCCTTGAAGGAATCAGTGTGACGGTCGTAATTGAGCTCCGCATCGTAACACGACAGCATGAATCCCACATGCCCATTCTGCTACAAACATTGACAAATCAGGAAACGCAATCAGTCCAAAGCATCGACGATTGCGCACAGGGAGTGCGCCGTTGCTGCAACGTGCAAGTCTCTCTCCCTGTAAGTCTCTCTGTACGAAAAGCAATCAGTCAAGAGGAACAACACCACAGGGAATGCGCCGCTGTTGCATTGTGCAAGCCTCTCTCTACACAAGCCTCTCTACAAGGAACGCAATCAGCCAAAAGGATCAACACAGGGGACGGTGCAATGTGCAAGTCTCTCCACAGGGAATGCAATCAGTCTAAACGATCAACACCACAGGGAATGTGCTGTCGTTGCAAAGTGCAAGTCTCTCTCCATGCAAGTCTCTCTCTAAAGCGAACGCAATGAGTCCAAAGGACAAACACCACAAGAATGGGCCGTCGTCGCAATGTGTAAACCTCTCTCTCTATGCAAGTCTCTCTCTAGCCTGACCCTTAGTTTCGATCGGAGCAGCCTGCGTGCCCACCTCTCGATTGTAGACTTGCGCGGGGAACCAGAAGCTTCCGCTCTCGAGAGCCCAGTACCACGCCATGAGCGAGTCGGGCGGAGGCGAACTGACCGGCGGGCCCTGCAGATTGAGCCACGTGAAGGGCCAGAGGCACGAGAGCGGCCATCCCCACAGCCTCGGCGCCTTCTCCACCGCCGTGCCCTGCTCCGCCTGCTCGATCAGTTGCCTCTGCCACTCCTGGAACGCCGATGGTCCCACGATCCCCACCCACTTCTCCTGAAACAAGCTTTGCCACAAATGGTCACTCTTGCAACGCTTCCGAAGCTCCTGGCACACACCTGCCATCTGACAAAGTGAAGAAGGAGGCAACCGGCCCAGAATGCCTTCCAGCGCAAGCTCGGGAAGGTCTAAGACCGACATGCAGTCGGTTGAGAAGTCATCCTCCTCGACCTTGTTCTTGAGACAACGACGCTTGCAAAACATGGCGCCCAGACCCCACTTGCTGCTGCTGTCCGTGTCGTCCTCAGCCGACGAAGAGGACCCCGGGGAGAGGAGCGCCAGCCACACCGACATCAGGCTCATGCTGGCGTCGTGAGGTCAATTGGGATGGGGGGTACGCATGGACTGGTGCACTACAAGACACACAAGCAAGGAAACTCTACGTCAGGACTTGTACAAGAACGACGACGACGAGGAGGACGAGGACGAGCAAGGACACGCAATACCCCAAGGACACACAACCCCCCAATTGTCCTTCGTGGATACGGCTATGGCGCCGCCACAGCATTGTCAAAACCACGAAACAGAATGTCCCCTGTTTCAGAAACGAAGAGCAGACACTTCGGACGCGTGGTTTTTCCAAGAAACTATGGGTGACAAAAAGAATCTCACAGTTGATGGAGGTTACTACAAGGAGGTCGCAGGAAAAGAAGTGCAAGTATAAACGCAGAAAATGGACGTGGCGGGAGTAATGGTGGAGCAAGAGTGAAAGTGACGAAACAGTTGCGGAGGTTACTACAAGGACGAGAACGATCGACCACGAAAACCCACGATTACGCTACAATGCGCCTCTCTCCCTGCAACCGAATCATCGTCGTGGAGCCAATTTTCGGCTTCGGTTAAGTTGCCGCGTGATCGTCACAACTCAGCCCCGCACGCAACAAATCGAAAAAAACGCCACAAAAAGCTTAAAACATTCTCGAAAAATTACAAAGACCGTCTGCATAGAAACGCACTCCACCCTCTCCAAACAGACTCCATAGCCAAGGAAAACAGGCAACAATCGCCCAAATCCTCTCCCCCAGCCAAATTAATCCCCCCCAACAACAGATCGTTCAGATCTCCTCACCAAAGCTGGTTATTCTCACACTGCTCCCATCGCCCTCGCAACGCGACAGTGTGCACAACGCCCACACCCCTTGATCGGTCGATCGCTTGTTGCAGCGCTTGTTGCACTGCAACCGTAAACTGATGAAGACTTAACTTGCAGAAATGAATGTGCGACTGGAACAGAGGAGAGAAGAAAAGGCGGGCGTTGGGTTCGGTAACAGGCGGGCCCAGTGTGAGTTCCACTGGCCGGACGATTGCAATTGTGCCTGCAACTGGGGTGCGCCTGCGGTGGGGCCGCTGCGTGCAGCAGTCACAACGCAAGCACGTCACGCGGTGACGACGGAGCCTTACTATACCGTAGCAAACTAGCAATCAAAGCGCGGGTCACGCTGGGCTCTGTAGCAAACTACAGTAGAGTGCCGAAAGCGCATTGCTAACTGTGATGATTTTGCCAAAACTCTATAATTTTTGAAGCGGTTCATTGCCATTGTCCAATGTCTAAATTTGAGATTTCTGGTACCTATTCAAAGTACATTATAATGCACTCCCAATACTCAAAAATTTCAAGTTCTAATTACAAACAAGGAAAAGTTCAAAAGTAGGATTGGTATACTACCCACCAAATATAACTAATTCTTCACTTATTTGTAATTAGAACTTGAATTTTTTTTTATAGGGAGCACATCCTAGAGCACTTTGAATAGGTTCAATAAAACTCAAATCTGGACAATGAACAAAAGGCCAAAATTTTTTACTGTTGTTGACAAATTCCAGAGTGGATTGAGGATGCCCTTGCTACTTCCAAAGTGCACAAATTTAGTGACATTGCGCTTGAACACTTAGGGTGGAGGGTGGGGTTTTTGTACGAGGACTATGCTTAACCCACAAAGGATGATGAGGCCGAAAAGTGGCCGATGGATGATTTGATTGTTCACTATCGAAACACCTACTAGTCCAATAATCCAAACATTTTGTTGACAACCTTGGTCACGGAGGGTCACATCCTTTTAACAACACCCCACTGACGACACCTCGGACACGTCAACCCTTAGTCACGGAGGGTCACATCCTATTAACGACACCCCACTGACGACACCTCGAACATTTGTGTCCGACGAATGACAGAGAATCCTTCCTGGGAATTTTGTTGTGAAAAGGAGAGGTCTTCTACATTGACTACCAATGAGTGCTTCTGCATTTTTTTTTTCAAGCCAATGATTCCCACTTTATCCAAAGAGATGATTTCCCAAGGGATGATTTCCACGGTCACCAGTCCATCCATTCAAAGCCCTTCGGTCGCCCCCAGAAAAAAAAATCACTGAGCTCCTGACGAAACTCCGGGCGGCCCCCAGCCAGGCGCGGCTTTCGAAAGCCGTGGCATGTATCCAAGATCCCGGCTGCAGTAACCCTACCTCTCCGTCGCTACTACTCCTTCGGTCCTTGAGTTCCAATTAATTTTCACAAGTTTCTGAGTCAGTCTCCAGCCAAATACCCAAATTCGCAAAAAAACTCCGAAAATCTGCCAAATTCGCAATACCACATGCTGTAACTTACTTACTACCGATACCCAAATCAGGCAAGAATGAGGCGAAATTCGGGCAGAATTCGTAGGACATTCTCTTATCTTTTCTTTTCTCTTGAAAAACATGGACAATTTCCATTACCAGGCTGACAGTCTTGGGTGGTGGGTGTCGCAAATTCAAAAGCTCCATGTGTGGTGATGAAGAATCGTGGTTGTTGCCAGTATTTTTTTATGCCAATTTGTCGTCTTGATCTGAGATGTGGCAAATGTTTTACGCGTGAAGGGGAACTCGAGCGAGTATTGGAGGAGACGGAAGTATGTACGATGCTCCGTAGTGGCGAGTTGCGGCCCCAGTTGCGGGCGAGTGTAGGAATGTGAAATTGTCAATGATGGAGGCGCCGGTGGGGGCGCTGTCTGTAACTTAGTTTACGCAGTGTGCGTGTAATTTTATTTTTGTTGGGTGCAAATTAAAGCGAAGGAAGAGAACGTTGCGTTGCGTTGCGAAGAAAGAGATAACTTAATGGAGCACGTGCATTGCGTCTACGGCGCCGATGGCTTGACCGGCAGGCTGATTGCCCCTGATTTCGTTGCGACGTTGCGGGGGGACTGACCGGGGGAGAGAGGGAGAGAGGGGGAGACGGAGATAAGGTGGCGGAGGGCGGAGTTCCGGCCTTCTTCTTTTTAACTTTCTGGGAAAGTGCGCGGATGGTGGCGATCACTTGAAATTTGGTGAAGCACTATATTCCTACATTCATCCATCTTTTGAGGGGAAACAAAAAAAAAACTTTTCAATTGTAGTGTGCTGTTGCCACAGTCAAAACAAAAGAAAAAATAATTTTCTAATTTTTTAGATCCAAAACATACTTCAGAATTCAACAACTTTCACCATATGTCTGAACACCACGAAACCAAGCCAATGCACCCCTCCTAGCCTAGGGCTTTTTGACAGTACCAAGCACATGACCAGGGGACGCATGGCATTAGAAGACATTTCAGGCCTCATTAGGGCCGCGAATTATCATGACAGGAAACTCCCCGCAGTGCACTGCAACAGTGATAGCGTAATAGGTTGATGTGATCGAGACCTTATCACGTCATTTTTGAAAAAAAAATTTAATTCAACTTTTTTAGGCATTCTAAGAACTAATTTTTTTTCTTGAAATTTTTTTCTCTGACAGCTAGCCATTCTGTTGTTGCAGGGAGAACAGTGAAGGAATAGGACTAAAACGGCCCTATAGAGGCCTAAAATGTTTTCTAATGGTCCGGGAGATTTCAAACAAAACAAAACAAAATAGCCTAATTTAAGGTATAGATTCATGTACCTTTTCATTCAAATTAGGCAACTTCAATCACCTTTTTAATAGAAATGAAAATTTTCTTACGAATTTTAGCCAAAAGTAGAGATTTATTTATTAAGATAGGTTGTTTGTTTGTTTGTTTTGTTTTGTTTGTTTGTTACATTGCAATCTCTTGACCATGCATCCCGGTTGCATTCTTGGTATTGTTGGAAAGCTCTCAACAAGGAAGAGTGCATGGGCTTTGTTTTGTGGCATTCCAACTTACAGTGTAAAAGTTATTGATTTTCAAAGTTTTAGGAATTCAAACATTTTACTTTTATTTTATTTTATTTTAACTTTGGCAAGGCACACTAACTTATTTTGAAATGATGCAATCTAACCTCGTAGTGCCAAAAAACAAAGTTGGATCTAACTTCTTTTTATCATTTCCAATTTTTACTTAAGGAAAACACATTTAACTTATTTTTCATAGATGATAAACTTTGAAATTCATTTTTTAAAATCCAAAATTCTAAAATTAGATAGGAGAGATTATGCCTTGCATGTGTGTGCGGTGTTTTTCATGAAAACTTATCAAAATTTATTGTTTTTAGTGTATTGGCCCAAATTGAAAATTAAGAAAAAATTCAATTTTCCCTTGAATAGACATATAGTTTTTTAGAGGTTAAAAAAGAAAAAATTTAATGGCCCAAAATATGAGGCACTTATGGTGGTAGAGAAATAGGGTTACTGTGTACACTATTTCTTTGTCACTAGAAAGATATTACTATCCATTTAGAAAAGATGAATGTATCACTTCTCATTTCTATAAATAAAATTATATTGCTTTTAAATAAAATTCATCTCTAAAAAAACTTATCCCCCAATATAATCCAACCTCAAAAATGCATATTATGAACCACGCTCAAATGTTTATTATGATTAATTTAGGTATACTTGCCTTATCAAGAAATGAACTTCCAAATGCCCTACTCAAAAGCTTTCATCTTATTCAATGTAAAATTGTAAAAGTTTTATTCTATTTTGAAGCTGGTTAACCACTAAAAGACCAAATGATTGTTGAACGTATAGAGGTAATTATAGGTAGGTGCATGTGAAGTCATTTTTTAAGAGATATTCATCAAATTAGGCCTTGAAATGTGAACATGTATCTCCCTTAGTTAGAAGATTATTTTTTTTTGATCAGGTGCGTAGATCAAAAGTTATGTTGCCTTGAACTTTTTAGACCACCATGGCAATTTTAAGCAATATGCACAAAACTCCTCCTATGATTTTGAAATTTGACAGATATGTAACTTAAATACTACAAGATGCAAATTTCAAAAAAAGATAATCATATCTAGTGTAAAAATCTCACTATAGGAGGATTCACAATATGTTGGCCTTATTGGATAAGATTAAAAAAAATATTTTTTCTTTTAACTTCAAATGTTATAATTTTTCAATATGTATGGTTAAAAATTTTGAATTTTTTTCTACACATTCCCATGATAGTTTAGTACAAATTTGTGCAATTGAATTTTTTTTTTAAATCAATTTTTCTTCACTACCCTATAAAGTGGTAGCTTTTCATAATTTGTGCCCCTAATGTGCCTTGGTCCTTTAGGGGGTAATTTTGTGTTTTCAAGGGGGGATTTGAGTCCAAGTTGTAAATTTATTCAATGATGGAGCTCCCATGTCATTTGAATCTACACAATTATATATGATTTAATTTGAGGTGGCCTACAATTTCACTATCAATGTTTGTTCTCTTTTCAAGTGAATATACTACCCAAACAATTAAGGTAGGTACCCCCAAACCGCCATTTTTTGCTATTTCGCCTAGTTACTATTGTTAAATTGGTCAAATTTTCATATTTCCTTATTGACAAATAAAAAGAAGTTCCATTGCACCAAAGAACACCACATTTGGATATGATATGCAAAAATTATTAAGGAACAAACATTGATTCTACAACAATTTCTCTACATAGATACCTATTTGATTTGGGAGATGTAAACATTGTGAAGATGGCAATTTAGGGTCAGTGATGCATTTAGGGGGGACCTCTCTCAACTACAAGAGACAATATTCCTATACCACCCACTCATGTTTAAAGAAGAAGAATAACAACTTTGGTCACATGACCAACGTGAACAAAGAACTTGTCAAAGATAGTCTCATTTTTTTTTAAATAGTCTAATGTCCTATTCAAACCTCCTCACATGTTGCTTTAATTTGTCAATGCAAGCCCCTTTCCTTTTGATCCCACCCCCAACACCGTTTCTTCATGCCACACAGCTCTAACATCCATTATTTCAAGAGTTCATTCATCCACAAATGGGGAACACCAAAATCTGTCCAAAGTAAGCTTTGATTTTGATTTTGATTTTGAAAAATAGGATTTTTTTCAAAAATTTGATAAAATGGGATTTTTAAAGTTATCTTATTTGATTTGATTTCTTTGGAATGAGTTTATTGACTTTTTGACTTTTTGAAACAGTTAACAAACTTATTCCAATGACGGACAGTACTAAACTTACTGACTTTTTGAAATAAGTTTCGTGACTTTTTGAACCAGTTACTTAATAATAAAGTTTATGACTGTCACTAACTACTCCAACTGAACTGAAAGTCCGACGAACCCAAACTGATCTCATCCCATCCCATCCCATCTCATCCATCCAGTGAGTGATGGATGAACATCCGAAATGGATGAGAATTAGAAGATTCCATCCTGGCGACGTTAATGCGCCAGTTCCGTTCCGGAATCTCCGGAAAGTGGACTCTAATGGCAACTGGGGTAACGGGTAAGACTACTGTAGTTATTAAGGGGCATGTGATTGGAGGAGTGAATTCTCGGCCCCTAACTTACTACGCAAGTGGGCTAGCTTGGTCGGTATCTTTTTTTCATCTAGGGTAATTATTGTTTCTTTCTTTATTCTTGCTGCTTTTACTATTCCCTGGCTCACGTGATTCTTGGAGTTGAAGATAGAAAATTCGATACTGGTGGAAAAAAAAAAAATTATTTATTTATTGAGGGGGGCATAGCAAGGCAAAGGGGTTTGTTTGGCCATAGGCCCCGTTTCTTTAGGGGGGGTTTTGGGGTTTCTTTGCGCTTGGATTAGTGGCTTAGCGGTCATGGGGGCCCCACAACTTGTTGGGGAAACAGCACAACTTTGTTTGTTTGTTTTTTTAACAAATGGAAGAACCATTGCATTAAAAAAAATCACCAAAATTTACATTTTAACTTTTAACTTCTAAATATCTAGGGGTTGTTTTGAGCTTCTTGGAATTCGCTCTAAATTGAACAAAATGCCAAATTTTGATAAGTTGTATATGAGTTTTTTTGGATTTGTAAATGTACAAATTCAAACTAGACATGTTAGAGATCTCTTAGGAAAAAGAAAACACAACATTATCAATTATGGGGTGAAAGATTATAATGTTTGACCATGAGGGTGTTAAAACTATGAAAATCTTTCAACTCTCTTTTTGCAATGTCAAATCTAAAAACAGTTGGTGACCGAAAGAATAGGAGGCCTTAAAGGGCCTGACATGTATAACCCCAATCAATTTATGGTTTCTTAAAATCTACTCTATAATTTCTTTTAAATGAATTTTGAATGTGATTTTTTTCTCTCTAAGATCTAGTGTATTTGAGGCTCATTTCCAAGAGCTCTCAATACTACGGGAAGTCAAGATTGCAATGGGTACCCTTGCACAAAATCTTCAATAGAAAAATCACTATCATTTATTTTTAAGATCGGATTTTTGATACTGAAATTAGACTTCAAGAAGAACTTTTTGAAAATATAAACTACTAAAAATAGCAACTTGATTAGGTTTTATTTAACTTCAAAGTTTTGCAAACATCAGATTTTGATGCCTTGGGCATTTAGGGGTTAAAAAATATTTATTGAGGGGGGCACAATAAGGGGGTTTGGCCATAGGCTCCGTTTGTTTAGGGTTCTTTGGGGTTCTTTGCGCTTGGATTCGTGGCTTGCGGTCATGGGGGCTTGAGAGCTTGTGGAAAAAACAGCACAACTTTGACGGCCATTCATCTTTTACTAGCAAAATACTCCCATGTAGCATTCATACCATTTATTCTAATTTTTGTCTAAAAAATTATTCAACATCCATATGGTTACAAAGAATATGAATCTAGATACAAAACTATAAAAGTGATTATTCCAAAAATGTAGGTAGAATTGTTTTTGTTTCTTTAAAATTATCCTCAAATATTGAAAATTACCAATATATAAAAGAAATAAAATCCTTCATTCTTGTGTTTTTTCTTTAGAATTTTATTATTTTGGTTTTCTAAGCTACAATAAATGAATGCACTTTTCCAATAAATTTATCCAAAAGTGTTGGTCTTCTTAAATTGTTACAATTACATGCAACACTTTTGCACCTTTCCAATTTTGAGACTACGCAACAACTGAAGATCAAAGGATTTTTTTGGTAGGATCATTAATAAGGAAAGAATACCTAAGTAAATGCATCTAAATAAGCAATTCATCATGGTTTCATTATTATATTGAATTTTTTGAGAGACCTTGTAAGTAGTCAAAAGGGGATTCTAAATTCTTTTAGAATGCATTTGTTGGATATCATATTAATAAACTATTAATTTTTAAAGTACTAAAATCAAGTGTACCTATTTGCGACCCTGGGCTCTTATGAATAGAATTTGTATATTTCAAGCAAAAATCAATAGGTTTCAATTTCCAAAGGATTCACAATCAAGGTTTTTTATATTACTTTTTGAAAAATTGCCAATATGGTGATTATTTGAAGTTCATTGGAACATACTATATTTATCCATCTTTTAAACAAAAAAATATTTTCATCAAAGTTTGGCAACTAAATCCATTCTATAAATAAAAATAGAAAGTTCATGGCTGAAAATACTAATTTTATACAACAATTTTTTTGAAATGGTACAATTTTGCCCCACGGTGCTCCCTCCAAGATCTTATTAGAATTAGATGTTGTTATATTAGCTAAGAGCTAAATGAAATCCATGATTGTTGCTTCAATTGCAATGATCAATTTACCACCACTCTCCACAACAATGTTTTTCTTGGCAACATTTTGTTCAAAAGTAATATAATTTTTTGAAAGTATTATTAGGCAATATATTCACCTATTTTTAATGGATGAAATTGTTGATTTGCTACACATTCAAAGGACAATATTACTCTTTTTTGGATGAATAATTTAAATTTCATCCATATTTTATGTGTTTCATTATTTTTATTTGTATGTGTTCTTTTAATAAAGAGGAATGAGAAATAAATTTCATGTACAAATGTGGTCTTGCACAGTAGAACAAATGAAACACATTCTTGAAAAAGTTGGGGGTCTCATAGTTTTGAAAAAACACTTTTTAACAAACAATTGTAATGCAATCTATGCTCTTAGCCCCAATTGCAAGAATGTCTAATTTGATGTTTGTATTGTTAGATGTAAACAACTAGATCACTCTGACAAAGATCACTTTTTGCACTGTCCAAAATAAATGAAGAAAATATCCTTGCTTCATATCCCATAGCCATGCCCTATAAGCTTTCCTAGGGAGAATATTGCATACACACTATACCTTTGAATTCATTGCTCATGTGGATTCAAATTCAATCATGTACACTAGTTAGTTTGCTTGAGATTGGAACTAAATAGATTATTACAAAAGATACCAAGTGGCATTGCAAACAATTAAGCTTAAGTTTTGAGGATGGAGTGATTTAGGTTGACAGTCACTCCGTATAGAGATTGGATTGAAATTCTTTGCATGGGAATGCTCCATTCACACAAACTATATGTGTTTGTTTTTTGCTTGCTAGTTATGTGTTGCAAGTAGAAATTTAGGTAATGCTTCCTAATTATTGTATTCTTATTCTTAGTGATGATAGCTTGCAAAAAACAATTTTACTTGCTTGAATTTGGAATGGCACAAAACTTTAGATGTTGTTGTGACGCTAATACTTTTGACTATTTGTTGTTAGATTGTTTCAACTTGAAATTTAGATTATGGTTTCAAATTAGTTTAAGGGTTGTTTTACACTTGGTTGTTAATAGTGCTCTTGGAGGGGGGTATTTTGGAAGATTGCTAGAGGGGCTTCCACACTAGCTAGTGTTCTTATCTTTCAAAGTGATGTAGACGCATACGTGGATGTTGCAAAGAGCATTGGTGGAAGATGCTGGCGGCAATATTTTTTTTGTTCTATAGTAGTTGGAGCAATAAAAGTAGGAGCATTTCTTCTACAATTCAAGATTTGAGGAACGCAACAACAACTTCTGTTAATGGGTTGATAAGTGGTAATTAAGCTAGTAGCACTTATCCTTAGTACGGAAAAAATAAGTCTATTAAACCCTAATTCTAAATCCAGAGAAGACAACTTCCACCATAAAGGTTGCTTTGTCTATAGAGAATCAAAGCAAATGAGAAAAAGGTGTTGTCTCTAGAATTTCAAGAACTTTATTGGAATTGAATTGCACTGCCATTGTCCACTACTTCTCTAATACATGCCTCCCTCAATACTACAAAATCCACAATAGGGACTATATGTACTGCAATATCCCAGCCATAGCCTCTCCAACTGAGCACAAATCATCTATATATAACAAACAAATTGGTTGCCAGCAAAGTTGCTCAATCCAACCAAATACAAAACCACATAAAAATGTTGTAACAACACCATCCAAGTGCAAATGCCTATTAGATGTCCACTTGACGTAAGCTTCAATCTAGATCTTAATTAATGTTGTATTGTTTGAACATGAGTGTCATATTAGTCCCCTCTACTTAGAGTGTCTATTTTGAAATTAGCCTGAGCACCCACAATGGCCCTTTCAACTAAGTTATTGTAAGTTGACTCAATCATCTTCTTAACACCGCACTTTCTAAAGAGCAAGTATGAAACGACCCTAATTAGTTATTTTAAAATTTAGGTTATTAACTTACCTTTGGTCGCTAGAGACAAATGATGTGCACTTAGAACTTTTGAATTGAGATTTTTGTGATGATTTTTTCAGTGAAAAATGAGTGATATCTTATTGAAATGCCTCAAAAGGTGTGCTTCTTGTGATACAATCACATAAGTGGTGTTCTTTAGGAAAGTGGTTGACAATGAATTTTTGATGTACTACAATATGCCTCCTAACTCAAGGTTGTAAGATTGTAGTGATTTGGTTAAAGTTTGTTGAGGATTTCAAATGATGTTAAACTAATGTTTTAATATCTCCAATTCAATTTTTTTTTGCACCATCTTTTTATTTACATATCTTGAAGAAAGTAACTATCTTGTCAAAAATACATGTCAATAACCTATTGAGGACTGGTTGGAAATAAAATGGAATGAAAATGAAGGATCTAACTAGGCAAATTTATGGTATTGATTTTTGTATTTAGATACAAATGAATATATATAGAGAGAGAGAGATTGATGTATGTGTATACAAACATGCATACATGTGGATCCAAATAAGGTTGTTGATATAGGTGCAAGTTATTCCATATCTTTTGATAACAACCTTATACCAATATTTAAGTTTTTGGACTTTGTAAAAATAAAATAAAAAATTTAGATAGGGGTGATTGGCTTGAAGTTTATCAATTGAGGCTTTGGCACATCTCCTTATTTCTACCCTCTCAAAAACACCAACCAACCTATAATCATCACTAGTAGCACTAATGGTATTCATAGAACAAGTAATACATTAGATGAGATTCAACTTCTCTAAAAGATTGCAAGTTCCTCCAAGTTCCTAAACTATAGGAACTTGACCACAACAATAGTTTGACATGGTAGAGTGACTACTATGTGAAATAATAATAATAATTTAATTTTTTATGAAATATTATTTTAAAAAATATTTAAAAATTTAAAGTTTTAAAAAGTTTTAATTATTTTAAAAATAATAATTAATTAATTTTTAAAAAATTGGCCAATAGTGGTTAATTCACAGCATGGGAATCATGCCTGCCTTCAAAAAACATCTAATGGTATTTATGTCTATTAGTTCCATTTATGAATATTGTTTCAACATTTATACAAAGGTAACAAAAGCCAACAAAAGCCTATCTAGTGAAAAGATGCCCCCCTCCCCTTTGCCCCCCCGTTCAAACCATAAATCTTCTCATAGGAAAAAAAATAAAACCAATTTTCAAGCTGCCGATCTGAGATATGAATACATATATGAAAATAGATATGGATATGGATACAAAATACAAATATGGATATGGGTACATATACAAAAGATGGATATGAATATATGTACAAAATACAGATACGAATACAAAATACAAATATGAAAACAAAAAATATATATATGATATACATATGGATATAGGTACAAGTATGAATACAAGTACAAAAGATGTATACATGTACGCACTAAAATCCCATATCAATTGTACAACCCCATGTCAAAATTTACATTCAAATGCTTGTGCTTCAAGCATGTAGAGAGAATAGACTCCATTCATATTAGAAACATTGGCATTCTCAATTGATACAAAGGTTTTATCCTTATAATCCTTGAAACTATGAACAAAATTTTGGTTAATATTGGTAGACATTGATCTCATAAATTGGAGGATGTTAAAATGAAGTTTGATGGATGGAAAATTGGATATAAAAGATGTTAAATAAAAAGATAAAAGTGTACTTTGTGAATGAAATTTTACTTTGCATGGACGATAGTGACTAAAATATGTACACTTAGACATTTCATGGTTAAAATTAGCTCCAAAAAATAGTTCCTTGGTGCAAGTTGTTTTTGTGAAAAGCACCTACATGAAAGACACTCATAACTATGCTCTTAATTATGGAAGGACTACATTTCTTTTAAAATAAAAGAATATAAGCGATCGTCTTTACAGGTGTATTCCTAAGGAAAAAATTGTTACTTAATTCATATGTTCAACAACTTTGATTTCAAAGAGGGTATTTTCTACTATTGTATATTTAATATTACTTCATCAAAATCTTCAAATTAGAGATATAATGAGAGGTGACGAACACTAAAGCCAACTTGCCAATCTACAATGTACTAATCAAATCATTTTGATATTTTAATTTTTGCAAAACAATAATAACAACTAATTCACTAAATAGTTGTTATTTGTAAAACTCCAACTACAATGTCAAAAGACATAATATTTTGTTGTTGCAAATGAATTTAGATGGTGAAAATTTATACTAGAGTTACATTATGAATGGAAATTTGTGCAAAGAAATAATAATTAGTTCTATCATTAATTAATTATGATTTTTATTTAAAGGACCATGTATTGACTTGTCTAAAGTGTTTTAACTCGTAAAAGTCCCTTCATCTCACAAGTGGATGCACCTTAGTCAATCTTAGTTGTAACTTTCACAATATCCATTTATGATTTTGATGCCTAATAAGTTATCTTTCTTTCATTTCAAAATTTTTAAAGAATTTAAAATTCAATCATTATGAAACAATTTTTATGAAAATGATTTGATAAATATATCCAAAACAACTTAATGGATTTGAATTTTTCCTATAAAGTTGAATTAGACACAAAGAATAGGTAGAGTTTTTAAGTATTTTTTTTCTTTATACATCCCAAACTACCTTGGTAGTGAACTTCAATTCAAAATCACCACTATGAAAACCATTTTTATCAATTAAAATTATAATTTTTTATAAAACTAATGGAGATTTATCTCATGGATAGATGACAAATAGTCTATTGTAATATTAATATTACAATAGAATTTGAGTTTAATTTTAAAAGATAATTGAAATTAAGCTCACACAAGAAATTTTACCATGTGGCAATGAAATTTGTCTTGTAGGAGTGAAATGTATTCCATGTTGGTTTGGGCTCCTACAATCAAGTGCCAAACAAAGGCCTGACACCAATAATAAGTGGGTCAAGTTGTAAACTCGATTATGTTGTAGAATGTTCTTTTGCCACTTTGTGCCTACAAAAGGTCAAGAAAGTAAACCGTATGTACAACTTCTATGAGAGAAAAACTCTTTGACCTCTTTGATCTTAGAAAGGAATGCCATTTGGATTACGAGGCTAAAGGTCAACAAATTTTTCAAAGAAAGGGTTGTGATTTGACAAGGGTGTGGTTAGGTGGCTCAAATAGATTTGTAAAGATCTTGTATGAGCATTGTTATTTCATGGGTGCTCTTTAAAGACATTAATTAATTTACATAAAGATACAATTCATGTATGTCAATCCTTAAGACAACTAGGATTCTTCTTCTCACATTGTACTTCTAAGTACAATAATACTTAAACAATTTTTGTTGTCTACAAAAGTAGCATGGAATTCTTTTCAAGTCTTAAAGGATTTAGATGTTGGATGAAATTAAACAAACTTTGAATTGTGGCACCTAAACTTTCATATGACTTGACTTCCAACATCTTCAATGCACTCTAGAAATTGCTCCTCCAAACCTTTTCACTGCTTCGTAATTAGAATGTGAACTCTTTATCTTTGAAAGCACATCCCCTAAGTACTTCGAATAGGTACAAGGAAACTCAAATTTAGACATTGAACAATGAAAATAAATGCTTCCAAATCTAGCTAAAAGCCAAAAAATATGATGTTGTTGGCAAATTATGATAATCACATCACATTTCAATGGATTTTTTATTGTCTAATGTCTTAATTTAAATGTTTTTTTATATCTATTCAAAATATTTTTGAATGCGCTTCCTATGATATAAATTTCAAGTTCTAATCACAAAAATGTGAATTATATTTGACATGATAATATACCGGTCCTATCAAGGACACCGGCCTTAAACCCTAAAGGTTTTTTACTATGATTTCACCAAAAATGCTCTAAAACTACCATCTCTAGTACAAGTACCAAAATTTGGACATATCTAAATGTAGGATCTTATAGTAATCTAGTTTGAAAAGATGTAGAAAAATTTCAGAAATTTCCACCATGTAGATTGCAAGATATTAGCGTTTGAAGTGACAAAAATCTTTTTTTAGTCCTTGTGAAAAACCTGGCAACTACACTTCACAAGGTCATATTTGTATGAAAAAATGCCCCAAATGGTGGTTATTCTTTGAATTCATTCTTCAAGGTAAGTTGGCTACATGATTGAAAAAAATATCAAATCATTTGGAATTGTACAACATATAGGAAAAAAATAGAAAGTAGAAAAAAGTAGAGATTGATTCCAAATACTAAATTGTTAACAATTTATTTATGGAATTGAAAAATTCTAGTCCCAATGGTTGTAATATTGGAACAAACCATCTATGTCCAATGTTTTAATATTTTTCTAAAAATATTGAAAATTGAGTTAAATAAAGGACTTCAAAGTTTATTTTAAAGTGTAGATTCCATAACTGCCCACAAACTACCCACAACTAAAACTCCTCATAACTTTCATCTCATTAATCAAAATGGAATGATTCAAAGCTTTTCATGTATAGATAAATCTAAAGAACCAATTTCAAAATTTTTATTTTTTTAAAAAAGTGATTGTAAAAAAGTTTTTTTGCTGCCTGGATTGCCCGCTGAATGTTGAAAACTACATATCAAACAATAGCTTTTTAACCATGTAGTCAAAAGTTATGAAAATTATTGGGCCTTAAAGCTACTCCTCAAGCACATGTTGTGTGAAAGTTTCAATAAAATAAAAATAAAAATGTCATTTGTAGTGGGCTGCCGAAAATTGCTATGTTGCCAAAAAAACGCCGTTTAATCCTTTAGGGGTTAATGACCCACCATGGCCATCTCACTCCATTCCCTTATTACTTTGTTCACAAGATTGCAATTCTTTGCAACAAAGTCTGAACTTAAAGTTTTATGTGAAAAGTGATGTGCAACTAAGTTAGCTTGTTGTCAATTCCACAACTTAATGAGGCACTTTAGAGCCAGGTTTTCAGCATGAGAAGTCATGGCTTGCAATTAGTACATGCCTGCAAATAGTGTGGTAAGTGTACCATTACCAAGGCTATCAATGGCTCATGAATGCCTTTCTTGTTAACACAATATGATCGAAAACTGCACGTGAAGCTGATTGATTTCACTAGGCAATTTTTGAACACTGAAGTGGATGGGAAATGTTGAAAATCAGTAGTCTAATTGTTAAATACTTTTTCAATAAACAATTAGCCTACTTTTTCAACATACAACCAACCCACTTTTTCAATATACAGTCAGCCTACTTTTTCAACATACAATCAGCCCACTTTTTCAATATACAGTCAAACTACTTTTTCAACATAAAATCATACTACTTTTTCAACATATAATCAGCCTATACCCTTGAAAGGCCCTTGGGGTCCTCTTTATACGACCCATACTTAGCCTTATAACTTTTCAAGTGTGGTTTACTATATGAATTGTGATACATTGTTATTTACATACTACCATGATCATTAATTCACTTTGTACTGAAAAACATTGGGTCAATGTTTTTCTGGTCAAGTATTGTTGTATTCATAATATACTATATTGCTACAAAGGGCTTTCGAGCATTTCTAGGGTTCAACGTACAATCAACCTATTATGTATTAGATAAGTGATGAGTTGCGCTAGCAATAAATGGGTTGTTGTACATAACCGTTTGTACATTTTTCAATTGCAACCTTTGATTTTCATGATCCAAGGGTGTAGGAAGCAAGTTGAAAGGAAAGAAAGTTATGAGTTGCAACTTCTAATGGCAATGGAGATAGGTTGTGAATTGGACGGTGCCACGTTAGTGTTGAAAAGTTAGCACTGGGTTATGCCTTAGTGGGTGTCAAGACTAAGGCTGGAGCCTTTAAATTATCATTATTAGATTGGTCAAATTTTTGTGAATTTTCTTTTTGGCAAGTGAAAAGAAGTTTCAACTCACCAAAGAACTTGGCATTTTGGTACTCTATACAAAGTTATGAAGGATCAAAGTTTTTTGGGTAATGGTTCTAGAATTGTTTCTTCTACATAGGTACATATTGATTTTGGAAATGCACACGAAGTGATGATGGCAAATTTGGGTTAGTGGAGCATGTGGGGTTGCCCACCTTAACATTGGAGAGGGTTTTCAAATTATGAGTTTTACATGTATGGCTTCAACAAAAAAAAGCCAAAGCCAAATGTTAAATTTTTTAGACCAGAAAGGACTCAATTTCCAAGTTGCACATAAAAAAGGTTGAGAATGGAAAATTGAAGATGGAGATATGAAGAAGGGAAATTGATAAGGGGAGAGAATATAAAGATGTCCAAATCAAATAAGATACTTATATCCTTGCCCCTTTAGATTGATTTTATGAAAATTTGTAATTTCCAACAATGTTGTTCCTCCTCAAAAAGAGTTAGAATTGCAGAAATCTAGATTTTAGAAAACCAAACCCAACAAACTCTAGTGACAATCACTAATGTTAAAAAATATAAAATACTCTTTGCTTATTATTTTTCAATATTGTGGAGATGTCTTTAATGTCACAATCTAGGCTTCAAAATGCATGTGATGAAGTTTCCTTATAGCTTGCGTTGAAAAACACTTCAAGCTGCAATGCAATTAGTGGGTCAACTCCAAGCTTTTGGGCACACCAAATCTTTGCTAGGGCAGTATGACAGTGCCCTAATGGCGATGCTCTAAAATAGTTGACCGATTTTCAACCACTTAAGCAATTATGCACATTTGGAGCGCAAGTTTTTTGAGTGTGGAATTTTTCCCATGTACAAAAAAAGAATTTGGAAGGATCATATATTTTTTCAAAATTTTATTATACAAAATATAATTATTACAAATTTTTTAGTAAAAGATTCTCTTTGACCTATAATGGTGATGTAAACTTTTCAAATTTTTGACCATAGGTTGATTGCAAAATCGACCAAGGACTGGTTGCAATATTGATAGCTTTACAACCAATCATAATGCACCACAATTGTTCCTCGAACTCCACAACTTCACAAAAAAAGTAGCCTATGAGATAGGAGCATCTATAACCATCACTTCTAAATTATTGGGAAGCGAATAGATGTGATGACAAGGATGTACTGCATCTAAACATCAACCCATGGTGTTGGTATAAGGTGCATGTATAGTTGGCTCTTAAAAAATTCACAACTTATTCTTGCAGTGTCTAAACAATACATTTGGCAGTGTATAGGAATTCCTTTTTTTCTTGCTAGTAGGGTCCAATAATTTTTTGGATGTTTACTAATAAACATCATATCATGTCCAAAATCCCCAAATTGACGGTTACAGGTGCTCCTACCTTGAGTTAGATTGGGAATGGGGTGATGGTTGGAAATGAGTCAGCTACTATGAAAGGGTGTGGATGCAAGGAATTGAAGTCCATCAATCCCATCAGGAAAAAGCCCCCCATTGTAGCAACAGGGTCAGGGAGGATTAACCCCCTTATTGTCCCATTTAAGGATAAATATAAAAGTTGCCACCTATTTTATGCTGCATCAATTTTGTATTTCTTCGCACATCCCTACAAATTTAGGGTCTCTAAATGCAAATATGAATTCAAAATTTCCAAATTTTGTAACGGGTGGCAAATAAAAAATTTCAGTGTTTTTTCAAGATTAAAAACACGGGGCAATAAAGAGGTCAATCCTCCCTGACCATTGCAACAATACTGTTTCAATGCTCAAACAATAGAATACTAAAAAAACATACTATTTCAGTACTGCAACAATACAATTTCAATGGGTGTGTGTACTCTATCCATGCAAAATATACTATTGCAGTATTGCAACAATATGTTATTAGTACTCTATTGTTCAAGCATGGAAACAATACTGTTGCAATGGGGGTACTTTCCTGATGCATCTCTGTTGCACACTGGTCAACAGTCAACAGCAAGATCACCACCCTGGCTGTTGCTGTTGCAATTCTTCCGAATTTTCTTTTATGATAAGCTTCCTCCCATCATAAGACTGCAACTGCAGAGAGAGAGAGCGCTTCAGAAAGAACCTGAGCAAGCAAGCTGGTTGCAGTCATCCAAGTTATCCAGGTAACAGGTCCAGGAATCAGGCACCTCAGAGCTGAAACTGAATTTTGGGGAGGTGAAGCTTCTTGAAATACATTTTTCAGAAAATTTTCCTTGGAAGACGAGTGGAATTGGCATCTAACCCAAGTCGTTTCATGCTTTTTGGAGCTTTGTGGGATTAGTTATGAAATTTTGAAGTTGAAATGGTATAGGGCTCTGAAATCGCCCACCTCTTGAATTGTACATTGTCTGTACATTGCTGAAAGGCTATGAAAAAGTAACATGAACATGTAGTGTGCATTTTGAGGATGTAGGCGGTTTTAGAGCCTCTGCAATTTTAGAACCTGTTACCATAAGGTCAAGCCACCCATCACCAACCAGCACCCCATCCGCACTCTGTAGGAGTATTTAGGGTGCCAGAAATGCAACAGAGGCTGGGACTAATTTCCAAACATGAGTACCATCAATTCCTCCATTCTTTTCCTTGACGCATCTGGTTTGGTTTGGAGTGACAAATGAACAAAAAGTGGTCTTTTAAATGAGCGGTTTTGGAATAGTCTACACAGTGGACATGGGTTGAGACCAACTTTGGCCCTCCAAAATTCATAGAAACTTTAGTTCAAGCAATAAAATTATCAAGTTTCGGTAATCCCCCTCATTTCTACCTTTGTACTTATGGAAATATTACTTTAGTTTGCCTTAGTATACTCCACGGCATGTCCACAATTGCTTATTCGGTTGGTTATGGGTGGTCACACCTTATTTCAGTTGTAGCTTATGTTGTTGCATCAAAATTTAAGTTGTTGTTGCCGATTTTTTCATGCTTGACTCCATCCATCCATGTGGAAGCTTTGAATGAGTTGAAAAGAAAAAAACATAAACCTCACCAGCAGAGAGTTTCAACTTGCGCTACTATCATACCTTTGAACATTAGAAGTATGCATAATATTCAAAAGGACTGCCTTCCCTTAGAGAGAATGATGTAAAATATTCTACACCATTTCATCCCCAGATGATATGTTCCACACCCATCAGTAGCTACGGAGACACACGTCACAAATTGTCAAAACATTGAAGCTCACTTAGCTAGGTACCTAGGACAAAACTGCAGTTAAGTTTAATAACAAAATGAGTTACTAAAAAAACAATGCATCCAACTAGTGCAGAAACAAAAATTAATGTTGAAGATTAAATGTTTCATGAAATTAGCATTCTACTCATTGAAACTAATGCTTCAATTTCCTCACTATGTTTGAATGCCTTTCATGATTTGTGATTTAACCCTTAAAGGATCAAACAATGTTTTTTGGCAACATTACAATTTTGGGTAGCTCACTACGAATGAAATTTTCTTTTTTTTCATTGAAATTTTCACACAACATGTGCCCAAAGAGTAACTTTAAGGCCTAATATATTTCATAACTTTTGACTACATGGTTAAAAAATTATTGTATGATATGTAGTTTTCTTTGTTTGGCAGGCAGTCCATGCAGAAAAAATCACTTTTTAAATAAATAAAAATTTGAAGTTGGTTTTTAAGATTTAGTTATATATTGATATATCTTTGAATCATTCCATTTTGATTAATGAGATGAAAGTTATGAGGAGTTTTAGTTGTAGGTAGCTTGAAGGTAGTCATGGAATCTCTATTCCAAAATAAACTTCAAAGTCCTTTATTTAACTCGGTTTTAAATATTTTTAGAAAAAAATTAAATAATTGGATGTAAATTGATTATTAAGACATTACAACCATTGGGATTGGCATTTTTCAATTTCATAAATAAATTGTTAACAATTTTGTATATTGAATCATTTTCTACTTCTTTCTACATTCTATTTTTTTCCTATATATTGTACAATTCCAAATGATTTGAAAATATCAAGCATGTAGCCAACTTGCATTGAAGAATGAATAACCACCATCTTGGACATTTTTCATAATTATCTAACCTTAAAAAGTGTAGCTGCTCAGTTTTTTGCACAAACAAAAAATGGATTTTTGTTACTTTAAACGCTAATATCTTGCAATCTACACGGTGAGAATTTCTGAAAAAATTTCTACATATTTTCAAACCAAAGTAATATAAGATCCTATGGTTAGATGTATCAAAAATGTTTTTTGTTCAAAAATTTGGTACTTGTACTAGAGATGGTAGTTTTGGAGCAGTTTTGGTGAAAACATAGTCAAAGTCCTTTAGGGGTTAAAAATGAGAAAACAAATCTTTATATACATATGGGGTGGTAGGTGGTAAAGTAAACAATGTAGGATAAATAAATTAAAATTAGTAGGAGTTCAACCACTCATAGTTAAGTCAAATTAAAGCAAGAATTCTATTTGAAGTAAAATTTCAAACCTCATTTAGTCATAGTAAAATAAAAAAATTTGAAAATTTTTGAACTAAAAAAAGGTTTGGTAAATTTATTTGAATTTCATATTCAAAAAATTGTTTGATATTTCAAGCCTCCAATCAAAAATTATGAACAAATTTCAAAGAGGGGTTAGAAGGGACATTTTCTTTAACATCTTGAAACATCCTCTCTAAATTTTGTTCATAGCTTTTGATTGGAGGCTTGAAATATGAAACAAATTTTGGGAAATGAAATTCAAATAGATTTCTCAACTTTTTTTAGTCCAAAGTTTTTTGAAAAAATAATTTTGTTATGACTAAATGAGGTATGAAATTCTACATAAACATAATTTTGACATTTTGACAATAAGCGGTTTAGCACTCATTTTCAAATTATTCCATATCCTTTGAGGATTCATGGTTAAAAATCAATTTCAATATAAAAATGACATCTCCAACTTTCACTCCCTCAAATGTTTCCTACTCAATTCCTTTATAGGGCTACTAAAATATTTTTTTGGATGGTGGAGAGCTAAATGACATTGGGATTTTGATTCAAAGGATTCTCATGGTATTTGGCAAATCATCTTAATGTTCTTTGAATATTTGTTTGTTTGGTTTGAGATTTAGAAGGAAAAAAAGAAGCACAAACCATAGGTTTACTACCACGGCCCTGGCACCCGATACTAGAGCTTATTTTAATTCCCCATGTGGATGTTTTTTATGGATGATGCTTCCAGGGAAGTGAAGGCACCCCCTATGAAGGCTACTAAATGTTGAACTCTTTTCTAAAATGATGATGAATTGACCACGATTGCAATGCATTGGTGGTACACAAGGTAAAACAAGCCATCATGGTCAAAATTAGAAGTTTGGCCTCATGTCATTGCTAAAATTTTTCAATTATTTTCCCATATAAAAAAAAGTGTGAGAAACAATGAGAGCAATTGATATTGTTTATTTATTTTGGACAAAGTATGAATCTGTTACATTAGGAAAAATTCAGGCCTTAAAGAGGTTGTAAGTTTTGCATCCCTATGGTGCAATTATAGAAAAAAATAATAAAATAAAAAATAGGAATATGATGTGCCACTACTAATGCCATGTCAAATTGTCTATTTTTGAAATATTTAAAAAAAAATGTATATATATATAATTTTTTTGTATTTGCACCACGAAGGGAGGGAGGGCAAAAATCAGAAACTCATAGCCCATTGTAGGGTCAAATTCTTTCTAATGTAAGTTTTTGAAGTGTATAGTGCATTATGGCCCCAAAGAGTTCGTAGACTATCCCAAAATCAACAAAATTTAAATCCATGATGCTCATCTAACACAATTGGCCTAAATAGTCATTTCTTACAATGAATTCATACTAAAAAGTTTGAAGTTCCAAATGAGGTTACTAATCACTCCGTTACTGTCATATAAGACATGTATTGTGGCCCAAATCCCACATATTATTAAAAAAACCCATAATGGGGGCATTCCCTAGTTGTCTACTATGGGATCATTTGACCACAATGGGTTGTTTTACCTTTTGACTTTCTAGTGCCGTATTGCACCAAAAAAATGAATTTGGCTAAAAAATGCTAAAAAATTGGATGAAATTGCTAAGAAAATTTATTTAATGAAAAATCTTAGATGAAATTGCCTAATTGTGGATGAAAATTGAATTGGTAGACATGTGACATGTGCTAATGTGATATTTTCTATCCAATATGGGGACGAATGTTTGGAATTTGGAGCACCACTATAACATTTTATATTGCCACTTTGGCACTTCTTAAAAAATGAAAAAAGCCTTGCTTGTAATAGTCATGCAAAATCATTGTAATTTAATTGTTGATTTCCATAAAATTGGCATGAATTTTGAGGTTCCAAAACTAAGTTAATTGTATCATCCATCTGCACAAATGTCTAAAGACAAAGACTATCGAGGATTGAACTCTCTTAACCTCAAAAGGACCAGCCTACTATTTTTAGCAATATAGTAATTTTGGGCAGGTACCTATGACTAGAAATTTTCATATTCTAGTTCAAAATTTTAATAGAAGTTGTGGATGAGGAATATCTTTCATGTGAACAAAATTTTATGACATTTGGAAATACGAGTCAAAAGTTATAGCCTAATATGTTGTTTGTTTCTCAACTCAAGCAATCCAAGTAGATTAGAAAAAATCACTTTTTTCAAAAGCAAAAATCTGAAATTGGTTTTCTAGATTTATGTATGCATGGAAAGCTTTGAATCATTCCATTTCAATCAATGAGTCAAAAGTTATGAGGAATTTTAGTTTGTGGATAGTTATGGGTTCTCTACTCTAAAATAAACTTTGAAGTTGTTTATTTCATTTAATTTTCAATATTGCCAATCTCAATGGTTTTAATGTTGTAATAAACAATCTACACTCAATATTTTTATTTTTTTCAAAAATATTCAATTGTATAATTAACTTCTCAATAATTTAGTGTTTTGAACCATTCTCTACTTCTTTCTACTTACTATTTTTTTTTCTATATGTTGTACAATTCCAAATGATCTGAAATTTTTCAACTTGCCCTAAAAAATGAACCCAAAGAAGCACCATCATTTTGGATATTTTTTCATACAAATGTGGCCTTGTGAAGTGCAACTGCCCAATTTTTTGAAGGGACAAAAAGAGGGGTTTTGTCAATACAAACACTAATATCTTGCAATCCACATGGTGGAAAATTCTGAAATTTTTTCCACATCTTTTCAAACAAGCGTACTACAAGATCCTATGATTACATGTGTCCCAAAATGTTTTTTTTTCCAAAATTTGGTACTTGTGTTCAAAATGGCAGTTTTCAAGCGTTCGGGGGGAAAACATAGTCAAGGAATTTAAGGGGTTAAAGTTGCCAAAGCTGTGGAATCCATCTTGCTAATTTAAATCAGTAATTTGGCACTTTTAAATGGCAGGTTTCAAAGCGCTAGAACACTTGGATCTCTCTACCAGTCTAAGTTTTTTCAGAGCCCTTGAGGGGGACTCGGATATCACATGATGTGGAAAAAATTTCTCAAATTTTCACCATGTAAATTGTAAGATATTAGCATTTGAAGTAACTAAAATCCATTTTTTGTCCCTGCGAAAAACTAGGCAGTTGTACTTTACAAGGTCAAATCATTATGAAAAAATGTCCAAAATAGTGGTTAATCTTTGGATTCATTCTTCAAGGTAATTTGGGTACATGCTTGAAAATTTTCAAATCATTTGCAATTGTACAACATACAAGAAAAAAATAGAAAGTAAAAAGAAGTAGAGAATGATTCAAAATACTAAATTGTTAACAATTTGTTTATGGGATTGAAAAATGTCAAGCCCAATGGTTGTAATGTTGTAATAAACAATATACACCTAATGTTTTTATTCTTTTCCAAAAATATTGAAAATTGAGTTAAATAAAGGACTTCAAAGTTTATTTTAGAATAGAAAATCTATAACTACCCGCAAACTACCCACCACTAAAACTCCTCATAACTTTCATCTCATTAATTAAAATGGAATGATTCAAAGCTTTTCATGTATAAATAAATCTAAAGAACCAATTCCAACTTTTTATTTTTTCAAAAGCAATTTTCAAAGAAGATTTTTTGTTGCCTGGATTGCCCACCAAATGTTGAAAATCACATATCATACAATAATTTTTTAACCATGTAGTCAAAAGTTATGAAAATTGTTGGGCCTTAAAGCTACTCCTCGGGCACATATTGTGTGAAAGTTTCACTAAAAATAAATAAAAATTCCGCTCATAGTGAGCTGCCCAAAATCACTATGTTGCCAAAAAAAAACGCCGTTTGATCCTTAAAGAGTATTCTACAGCAATAATGTATGGAGTGGAAGAGGAGGACCCTCCTTTTTTTTCCAAATTTAGGGTAGGCAAATATGTTACCCAAGCTCACATGAAATGGTCAACATATTTCATTTGTGTCAAAAAAAAGAAGAGAAAGAAGAATGAAAATGGTCCACATACTTCGTATTTGCAGTCTGGCTTTTCAGAGATATCATGGGACTTGAGCAGAGATATATATATCATAAAGAATTCAACTCCACTTACTTGGATCAATGCTAACTGCACTCCTACACTTTAAGAAAGCTGCAATTCTAGATTAAGAAACGTGCAATCTTACAAGACTTTGACATTCAAAACCATTTCTTTTGCTTTTGAGAAAAACTAACTCCAAAATCAAAGCTTCTGAAGTGTAGTTTCTACTCCACTTGGAAAACTTTCAAAAACATCTTCAAAGAAGCATTTGAGTGAAGATTGAAGTCGAGTAACTTAATTGTTAAGAAAGCTCTTTCTCAACAAAAGGTAACTTATTACTAACTTGCAGCTTGGTTGAACACAATGGCATGTGCTTTGTTCACGTTTTTGTAGGGCACATTATACAAGGTGTCAACCAATTTATGCCAATCAATCAATAATATTTGATGCAAACTTCCAACCATTAACTTGAAGTTGTTTCTCCACAATGACGGAGTTTTTAGTTCCTTGGCATGTGATTAATAGGAGTAGTCTTCTTCGCTCCGCGACCATTCTCTAGAGAATCAGGAGGTGGCAGTTCCCTGTTGGCTTCACATTGGCTCTCCATAAGAGAATCTTCTTAGCTCGCGATATCTTTTGCACATTGGTTATTCTCCTCCACAACAGAAGAATGGGTGCACGGAAGCTTGCACCCTCCGTTGCCGATTTCATTGTTGTTGTTGTTTCATGATTGCGTCCAATCTTGTTACCACAATTCTCCACTCATTGTTGACACACCAAACACGGGATCACACCTTCTTCACCCAGAACCTGTTGCCCATTTGCTCCTCTTTTCTCTCACCAACTTCTCATTCACCAACTTCTCATTCTGCTGCAAAGTTTGCTTGCTGAAGAAGGTGTGACTACCCTTCATAGTGAAATCAGGTGATCGCCAATGAAGTCAGCAGTGGGTGGATTCAGTGCACTTTCAGATGCTGCTGCATGGACCCCATCGGGAGCAGCAGAGACAGTGAAACTCCCAACAATTTTATCAGTTCAACAAGGTAGGAGTCTAGCTAAGAGCCTGTTGGCATTTTAGGTCTCAAGGTCACACCAAAACTAAATTATCTTACAAAAACTTAGGCACTAGGAGGTGACTATAAACTAACTGGGTTCTCAATGTGTCCCATATCAAGGAATGAGTGACATGTTCCTTGAAATATTGCTATTGATAAGATACACCTTGTATATCTTCTGTAGAACTAGGAGGTGATCCTAAACTGACTAGGTTTTGAATGCGTTCCATATTGAGAAATGAGTGACATGTTCCTTGAAATATCTAATACTACTATTGATGAGATACACCTTCTTTATCTTTTGTAGAACTAGGAGGTGACTGTAAACTAACCAGGTTTTGAATGCATTTCATATCAAGGAATGAATGACATGTTCCTTAAACATCTAATACTGCCATTGATGAGATATACCTTGTGTATCTTTTGTAGAACTAGGAGGTGACTGTAAATTGACCAGGTTTTGAATGCGTTCTATATCGAGAAATGAGTGACATGTTCCTTGAAACATCTAATACTACCATTGATGAAATACACCTTCTTTATCTTTTGTAGAACTAGGAGGTGACTGTAAACTGACCAGGTTTGGAATGCATCTCGTATCAAGGAACGAGTGACATGTTCCTTAAACATCTAATACTGCCATTGATGAGATACACCTTGTGTTTCTTTTGTAGGACTAGGAGGTGACTATAAACTGACCAGGTTCTGAATGCATCTGAATGCATCCCACATTGAGGAATGAGTGACATGTTTCTTGAAATATGTAGTACTGCCATCAATGAGATAAGACCTTCTTTATCTTTTTGTAGACAGGAAACCAACACTTCAGTTGTTATTTGCATCCATTTGCTATTGGTTTCAGTCCCTTTCTGTCATGGAAAGGGTCCAACATATGGTGCCTGGCGAGCTTCCAGGAGGCGTGCACCTCTGCACATTGTGGACACTTTCCAAGGCATGCAACTGGAAGCCTAAAACCGTAAGGATGGATTTCACAATACTTGGACCCCAGAAATATGCCAATTCTATGAATGAAATTTACAAGATCAGATGTTGGTCCTTCGTTCCTTCAGTTGTATCTATTATCAGAGTTCAACTAGGGACCGTCCATGTCGATAGAAGAAGGAAAACTCTGCTCTTTGGCCAATGAAAGTGAATGAAGAGTGTGGCCTCGAGTGTGGCAGAACAGGCTCTCTGCCCAAGTGGTGGAATTCTGTCCATTTGAACAAAATTGTCATTGATCTAGTAAGCTTAGAATGGTTCAGCTCAAGAATGCAACCGAGGCATGACCTGATGATGAGGTTAAGTTCAGTTAGTACAGATTGATCCTATTCTGATCATGAAGCCTGCCGGCCGTAGTCGGCTCTGAAAAGGTCAGAGGAACCACGAACAGCCAGACAGACTGACTAGTTCCACCCTGCTCGCACGACTTTCTCTTGTAGATTGAAAGCTAGCCTTTAATTGGAAATCTCTGCTTAACTTAACAAGAGCTTCCTGTCAAAACAAAATGCAATGTACGAACTCCTTCCCAAATAAAGAAACTCAACTTCGCCACTTTCCGAGGCCGGCATGAATCAAGGCTCCTTTTGTTCAACGAGACCACACCAAAGTCTCACACAAGACAGACAGTGTGTACGAAATCTGCATAGACTTTCATACAATTGGGGGGTGGGGGGTGGGGGAGAGAGTAACTTCGTGTGACTGACAGTGCGATGATACAAACCAGGAGGCTAGTTTTGGGGAAGAAAAAAAAATTCAGAGAAGAATCAAGTTGTGTGCTCAATTTGGTTACAAGCCTACAATTCACACAGCAAGAATCACATATATGTAAGCAAATGAATTATGCGTTGGAATGTTAACTGTCCGTTATAAACATGTTGTCAAATCAAGCACCGGCTCTCGCTCGCAGAGTTCCAAGTTAATGGAAACCTTCCTGAACACTTTGCATGAGGAATAGATCCGTCTTGCCTCGAATCAGAAAGATTGAAGAACTACGGTAATGCAGGTAGAGCTCTGAAAGATCAATACACCAGTACTCAATTACATGATTCTCACTGCTGCAAAATGCCAGGCTCTTGCGCATAAAACTGGAGAAATAAGATTATGGGCTTCTTGCAACTTCCTTTGTAAGTTCGATGCTACCCTGAGCTCTCCCCGTATTTGAGTTCTCATATATGTTCCAGATTCTTCACTTCTTATAATGTGTAGTAGATTGCATTTTGTGGCATCATTTAGGGTTTAGGGTTTTAGATTCTTTTTTTAAAGGTTTAGGGTTTATTTATCAAGACAGCGAACTTCAGAGAGCCAACATTGCAATGTTCAAATGCCCAAAGCTCTCAAAACAAACTGACATGAAGTTGCATTCAATTGGAGCTTCACCAATTTCACTAAAATCTGCCATTCAAATCAATGTGGCTCGGAGTTGTCGATCACGAGTATTGTAACTCGTATTAGTTGGAACTCTGAGGAATTTCATGGGAGCAGCGATTCACAGAACTGGCTAAAATTTGTTCCATTGCTACTTAAAATTTTCAGTAGGTAAATGTACACTAGAGAAAATCCTTGAAAACATCAGATTTTAGCCAAAACTGCAAGCAAACAATAGAATTTGATAGTCAATTTGCAACTTTGCCCACATTGGAATTAGCATCTATTTAGTCCATTTTGTGTTATAGTACTTCCAATAATTCTCTACAACTTGCAAAACCTTTTCTTTTCTATTTTCTTTTACTACTACTCTCTCTCTTAAGAGGTAGCGCATTGCACTAAATTCCATAAACTAGTTCTGGTATCACTAGTGTGTACCCATAATCACCACCTGAAATGCATAGAGTGCTTATACCTATGGGTTTTCAGACAATTTTAAAATTTTTATTGGAGGGTAGAGCAATTTGTATCCTGGTATGCTTGCAATTACATTAAAGAGAATATGGATAGAATTGTCTACATGTGTGCATTTATCTACAAAATTATCCATTACTAGTGGCTTTCATACAATATTAGTTAATTTAGTATTTTTTTGAGAAGGATTTGATAATATCATCCATTATTTCGAGCATTTTTTTAGTGTTGAAGGAGTCAATGTCTAAATTAGATAAATTTGGATGATAATTTGCCAAAAAAGAATTTTGGCTACCAATATTTATAACCAATGGAGATTATTGGGTGCATTTGGTACACCTTAGAGATAAGGATTGATAATGTTAAAATGAAAAAGTGTAAATGATTGAATACAATTGAGAATTGCCTTTAAAGCTATTCTAAAACCCAGTGGAGAGAGTTGTGAGGAGAGAGTTGAGACTAGAAACATGATATTTTGGAAGGAAAAAAAATAAGTTGTTATAGTATAAAAGACTTTGTCCTTGCAATACTCACTTATTCTTTTGGCTAAGTTAGCTACTCAACTTTCTTCAAGGTAGTTTCTGCAATGCAAAGCCTCATATCTCTTGATTATAGAGCCAACAAAAGTCACTACAACTACAGTTATAATATAGAAGGGCAATTTATCTTGTAGATGTGTAGAGAGGATCAAATTAAGATTTCAATGAATGGAATCATGTCACCATGTGGTAATGCACAATTAAAAGCATATTCTTGAATTGACTCAAAATAGAAAGGGCCCTTGATTGCTATAGCTAAATAATAAGTTCATTGCATTTGTGGCAAATAATAATTATTTAGCATAAAATAAAATTCACAACTTTCAATATTCCTTGAAATCCTTTGTTTGCCTTTAAAAATATATATATCCAACAAAATAATTTTCCAAGAATTTCAACTACTATTTCTAAAAATGTTTTTTGTATAAACTTCTTGTTCAAGTAAGTTACTTTGTCAAGGATGTTGTAAAATCTTCTAGGGCAAAGAATGTAATTCTCTTTCATGGTGATCTTGTGTGCATATACTTTCTCCACTCAAATTGAAATATAATTGTATATTTCTAGTATACTTTGAGAATACCTTGTATATTTTGTTGGACAATTTTAGGGACAAATTTTAACATGTTAGGTTATGAATATGATCATGTAACACGAGCCCAAGTCCTCCCAAGTAGTGAGATAAGATAAGATTGAGTGTATGAGGATACACCCCTATGAAAAAGAAGGCTAACAAAACCATTCACTTCAATTGCCCCCCCCCCCCCCAATATTGAATATCCAAATACCTATAGTATAAGGTCTTCTATATTCTTTTTAAACCTTCAAAAACAATACCCAATTCAATTATCTCTACATACCTTCACTACTACATTGTCTTGTATAAAAATGATGTGTCACTACTAGAGAAAGGAAGAAAATTAAATGCTATATTAAGTCAAAAACTACACATTAGAAGGTGAGGTATTTTAAGAAAAATTTATTCCTAAAACATAACTTGGAAATCTTTGATTGATTCCTACATCATGTCCATTGAATAAATTTTTGCATGTCTTTCTAGCATTTTCTTAAGACACCTTCCATTATTTCAATTTAATCAAAATTTTCATATTTTTTTTAACATTTTTACAAGATAATATTAACTATGAAAAGGAACTAATATTAAATTTGAATTTTGGAGGGGGAGGGAAGACTATCCAAATCCACCTCATTGAGCCATAGGAATTGAACCCCTCACCAAATCGTTGGTTGTGGTAAGAAACCTTAGTATCTTACTACATCTTGCTTTAAATGTAAAATTGTAGATCTTTTTGTAATTTACATGACACAAGGTGTTTATTTGCATCTTTTTGCACCATTTATCCTTTTTTTTGAGGTGTAGGATCTGGAAAATATTTTTTAATAAATTTTCATATTTAATAAATTCAAGAAGAAGCCAAATCAAAATAATTTTTTTTCTCCTTTTTAACATTTGAGGAATTCAATATGAATTATTAATGTAAGGGATAATTTGTTTAACATTTTATTTTAGATTTGTTTAGATATTCTTTTTGACTATTTAGTAATTAACAACCAATTAGCAATGTGAACTTGCAATAAATTGATTTACACACAACGAAATTGACCATTTAGTGACCAATGACTAGAAAAGATATATTTTTAGGAACTTAATGACCAATTAGTATTGTAGGCTTGCAACATACTTATTATAACCATTTAGCATTAAAAGCAATATTCTAGTAATCTTTTAGTATTTGGTCATTATAAAATCTACCATAATTGTGGTAGTGTACTACATATGCAAATGTGTAGAAAGGTACATACAAATGTAATATATATTAAAAGGTTGATAAGTATAAAAAGTTTCTATACCACTTTCCAAATTCTAATTCATGATCTAAGTGTTTATTTAATGTTACTTTCATATGTAAAGTTGTATTTTCACAATTTTACATGTCCCTAACTATATTTTCACCTCTAACTCTAATGATGCAAGTCATACTCAAGAAACCATAAAGATAAATTTTCAATTATTTATTGGGATTTTTTTAAAGACTCTCTTTCTCTCATTGAAAGGTCAAATAAAATAAAATATACATATTGTACTATAAATCAAATCTATATAGAAAACATTTAAGATTTTTAAGCATAACTATTTTATGAAAAACTTTATTATTTGAATGGATCATATGGAAATTGAAAGAGATTTTAATGTACTTTTGTAACATGTAAATACAAGTTAGGACCTAATAAATTATAATATTTTGAATGATGAAGTCTTAGAAATAATCAATACAACTATTTATCGAGTCACAAATTTGACTTCCTACTATGTTTTTTTGTTCATAGAGTAAGACTTGAATCCAATGGTCATCATTGTTTTCAGCTAAAGGTTAAACATTTTAGCTTGGGTTTTAAAGGTGTTACTAAAATCAACAAGTTTAATAACCACAAAATTATGGTTTATTTTGCTTTTAAAAAAATGAAAATGATGTTCTTACCTTCATGTGATTCAACAAATGATGCCTAACAAAACTCTATAATCTTTCTATCAATGCCATCCATCTATGCTTTAATTAATTACTAAAAAACTATATTTGAAAAGGACTCTAGATTTTATTTGTTAAGATCTTTGAATCATAATCAATTTTTTAAAATTGGTAAGGGTGAAATCATCATCTTCAAAACCCAAAATTCATTGATGGAAGTTCCAAAGGACCACTAATTACCTTCTTGTCACCAATTAAAGACAAATGACACAACAAGAGCCATCAAACTTAAACATTGTACCTTCTTTTTTTCACCTAGTGGGCACTACCAATTGATGGTACACTTTATGTTCCTTAACTAATGTACAAATTTCTTGTAAATGTCACCCATCTATGTTTTTATTACTAAAAACTTATTGCTGGGTAGAAAACTCTAATTTATCTATTGAGATCTTTAAAATGTACTCAATTTTAGTTTAGTTTAGTACGGGTGAAGACATGGTTGTCAATACAAAAAAACACCAATGGAAGTTCCAAAGGATTGTTCAATTACGTTCATGTCATCAATAAATGGACAGATGGCACAATTAGAGCCATTAAATTTAATCATTGTACTCTCTTTCTTTCACGGATGATTGATTGATGGTTCTTGCATGTTAAGGAACTGATGTGTATATTTCTTTCAGTGACACCCACATATAATTTGATGACTAAGAATAAGTTTGCCATGAAAAATTTTCTAGGTTCTACGTTCAAAAATCTTTGAATAGTAATTAAATTTTTATATTTTAGTAAAGATTAAGTTACAGTTGTGAATACAAAAACCTATTGGTAAGAGTTTCAAGGATTAGGAGTGACAAATGTAAGGAGCAAATGTAGTAAATGGTCTCACATCACAAGTGCGTAAAGTAATTCATGTTCAATCTTTTATAAAGTATACAACGAACTCTACAAGCCTATAAATTTCATTAAAAGTACATTGAATAAAACCAACAACATTGCCGTCAAATATTATCTTCATTGCATACAATACAAATATAAATTAGAAACATCCAACACTTCTTAGATCCACCATAAAACCTACCTTTTATTAAAACTTTACACATGGCCTAGTACATGACAAATAAATATATTATCTCCATCCATGCCTTTTAATACCAATTTTGAATCCTTCTAATTTGAAGCTCTCTCGAAAGCTCTTCATAGAATCTTCCCCCTAACAAACAATTGTAATATAGAAATCACTAATATTTTACCTCAGAGACTTTATGTAGGACTCTAGATGAACAAACCTTTAATTCTTGTCATCCACAAAATGTTGAATTTACTTCTATTTTTAACATTGGATTGTTGCAATGGAATAAAGTTTTCATTTTGATTCATAAATAAAAACTAAAATGCTAAAGAAAACATTAGATTAAAAATACACCAATTAATTAATTATAGAAATAAGTATTGGACACCAACACACATTCAAACCATTGTCTAACAATAATCTTTAAAAAACCAAAACACTATACTTTGGTGTCAACAAAACTTTGAAGTTAAATAAAGTCTCATCAAATTATTATTTCTAATATAATGATGATGCATAGTCTTTAAATTCTATTTTTAGTACCAAAAATTTGATTTATTGACTTTTTATTTAAGATTTTGTGCAAGGATATCCACTATTATTCTCAATTTTTTGGTGTCAAGGGCTCTTCAAGATGAATCTCATATACACTAGATTTTATAGAAAAAAATACATTGAAAATTCACTTAATCCATAAATGCTTAATTTTACATTTTCAATTTTTTTTAAAGTTTAGTTTTAGCATCAAAAATCTTGATTTTGAAAATTATTGATTATGATTCTTCTATTCAAGAATTTGTGCAAGGGTGTCCATTGCAATCTTGACTTTCCATAGTGTTAAGGGCTTAGAAATGAGCCTCAAGCACACTAGATCTTAGAGAAAAAATCACATTAGGAATTCATTTTAAAAATTCTATAGTAAATTTTAAGAAGTCATAATTGATTAGAATTATTCATGTTATGCCCTTCAAATTCATATATTTTTGGTGACCAATTTTTTAGAATTGACATGTGAAAAGAAGATTGGAAGACTTCAAATCACTTTCACAATTTTAACATCCTCACAATTGAAGATTATAATCTTTCAATCTATAAGTGATATTGTTGTGTTCTATTTTCCCATGTGATCTCTATCATGTCTAGTTTGAATTTGTGCGGTTCTAATTTTTAAAAAGTGATAAAACTTACCAAAATGGTGGCTTTTTCTTCAATTTAGAACAAATTCTTAGAAGCTCAAAAAAGGCCTTGGCCATTTAGGGGTTAAAGAAATTGAGTGTTGATTTTGAAAAGTTGCCTTATTGACATGTCTTTTAACCTTGTATTTTTTCAAGATCACAATATTAGATTTGACATGCAAGAAGAGGATTGTAAAACTTCAATTTAGGTTTACATTTGAACCCCTTCTTCATCAAATATTATATTAATCATTTGATCCACATGTAATATTATTGTGTTTCTTTTCCAAGGTGATTTTTAACATATCTGATTTAATATTGTATTGATACAATTCAATTTTTTTGATAAAATATATTAAAACTTTGATTGTTTGTTTAATTTAGAGCAAACTTCAATAGCCTTGGGCATTTAGGAGTTAAAATTAGTTGTCCAATCCTTATCCAAGTGTTCAACATCAAGCCTCGTATCCTATTCACATTCAATTCCAAACTTTTTAATATATATTGGACAGTGAAGGTAGATGAGTGGGTCTCTTCCCCTCAATGAAAACAAAATCCTTGTAGGATTGATGGTTTCTAAGGTAAATGGTGCTAGAAACATCTTGACTTTTAGAACATGTGTTGCCAAAGTATATATCAATCCTTGTAGGGATATTTGTACCTTAGTCCTAAATAATTAAAAAGTCAATATGTGTCTTTCAAATGGTTCATAAAGTGAAAAATGGGATGAACAACATTTTTCATCTACTTGTTTTGTTGCTTGTTTGAATGTGCTAGCAAAAAAAGACTCACATTGAAAATATCTTCCTTGAGCTAATCCTACTTGATGGATCACCAATAATTGTAGTTTTTTTGCCACTATTTTGTAGCTTAGTCTTTATCTTTGATTTAGTTAACAAGATGATTTATTACTAAAATTGAGTTGAACAAAAATCTAAAAGTTTACAAGTTAATTTAGCTTGGATTAGAGCCTTTGGAATTAAAAAAATTAAACTATTCAATATAAATATAAACAATAATAATTATAGATGTTTTTTTAATAGTTTAAATATAAAATAATATTATATTTGGTTGATATCATATTCGGTTGTAAATTTTTATGAATCAAAGAAGTTTTGTTCATAAATTATTGTACAAATATTAAAATTTGAAAGAAGTTTCATTTGTAAATAGTGGCAAAATGAAGTATGAAAAGTAAAGGTCATTCAATATAATAACAAGCTTATACAATAATAAGAAAACAAAGTGAATATTATTTTTGCACCCTTTATATTCAAGTAATTATTCCATGACTAAGTTACTTAAAAATCAAATCAATTAAAATGAAATTTGCAATATACTATCCACTTAAAAATATCAAACATACATTATTGACTATGCACTATACAAAACAATGATTAGAAAAAAGGAATTACAATGAATCCAAATTGTGGTTTGAGAAAAAATAATTTTCAAAGAGAATTCTTTCAAATACTTATTTTTGTTACAAATGTTTGTACTTGTACTAAAAAATGTGCCAAATTGGAATGAAACCAAAATTTATATGTTGACCATTTTTATATTATTACCACCACTTTAAGCTTGCATGTCATTCATGAATATCTATAGAAATCATCATTTGTTTGTTTCAAAAAAACCCTCAAATCAATGGCTTGAGATGTCATTAGATGTCAGCAAATTCAATTGATGGCGTTGATACATCATTTAAAATCATAAATAACTAAATACATGTACTTGGATGTATGCAACAACATCAATCACTACTTTAATTGGTACACATTGTATCTCATGAGGCTCAAATGCAAATGCTTTACCGTGGTGCAATGAACAAGTATTGCAAGGGAAAAATGAAAAGGACTTTGAAAAGAGAGTTAAAAAGTGCTTGAAATTGTTGGGAGGGATGCATTATATTTATCTTGAATTTAATATCATGTATTAGATTTAAAAAAAAGTTCAACTTGCACATTAGAGCCAAGTGATGAAAAAGATTGTTTAACACTTTTTTGGCAATATTGATTCATAGAATCTCATTACAATGTTCTTGAAAGATAAATAAAGGAATTGTGTTTGTATGAATATACTTCAAATGTGTGACAATTACTTTTACTCTATAAGAGAAATTATTGAAGTTACAACTAACACTGTCCAAAATTATGTAGATTTTCTATTATTGGGCATATTGCCAACAATAAAAGAATATGGCCTTCAATTTTAAAAAGAAATGTACACTTACAATCCTACAATTTGCATTTCAAAACTTCAACAAATAAAAAGAATGCAAATTGTAATATGCATGTGTGAAACCATCAATATTAGCAAATCCTATGGTTAATGTTGTATACTAGCATAGTAGAAGTTTTTTCCAATTAAGAGGGCGCAATAAAAATGGAAGTTGTTTGTGTGTGACAAATGTCACTTTTACTCGTATTTTCCTTTGTATGAAATCACAAAGATAAGTAAAAGTGGTAAGAATACCTAAAAAAGTGACTTAGGTCAAGTCAAAAGGCTCATTTGTATGCTTGCTATGGAAATACAAAAAAAGAATGTGCTACCATGAGAGTGAAGTTTGTGTTTATTTTATTGAAAGTCCCTTCCAATAGCAAAGGAATTGCTTTCAAAGAAAGTGCTAGGGTAGGGTTAATCCAACTATATTTTGATGCAACTTGTTTATGGCAAATCAAATATACTTGTAAATAAAAAAATTGAGTTTAGGAAATTTGTGACAAGTGTCACTTCCACTCATGTTCATCTCCATATGAATTCTCAAATAACCATATGTAGTAGTGGGATAAAAAGGGGTGAGAACACTCTAAAAAGTAGGAATGGACTCAAGTTAGATTTGTCAAAGGCAAACAAAGAAGGAAGAGACATCTACTTAAGCTTGTTGTTGAACATGATGTATTTGAGTTGGAAAAACAACTCTATAAGTAAAAGTTTGTGGAATTTAGGGAATATGTGACAAATGTAACTTCCTTTTATATTCCTCAGCATGAAATCTTACAAAGGACTCGCAAAAGATCTCAAAGGAAGGTAAAACCAAGTAAAATCACTTCAAAAAGTGAAATGGGTTGGCAAAAGGCATAGTGGGTGTTTTAGAGGGGAGAGAGAACTACACTCAATGAGTAATATTAGAAAGGCATGAACATTGTAAGTGTATGTATGCAAAAAAGAAAAGAAAATAGAAGAAACAAATCTTAAAATACTTGTGACAAACATCACTTCCACTCATATTTCTTTTTCATATGAAATCTCAAAAAGTGCAAAAGAAGGATAAAAGAGTGGGACATCATTCCCAAAAGTAGGAGTGGGAAGGATAAAAGAGTGGGACATCATTCCAAAAAGTAGGAGTGGCCAAAAAAAATCCAAACGAGATTTGTGAAGGGAGGAGCAACCATGGGCACTAAGTGATGGGAGGGGGGGCTTGGATATGGCAATTCAATTATATTTAAGAAAAAAAGAGATAAATAAATGAAAAATTTTAGGCTTGATTTATAACAAATCCAAAGGCGAGGAGGCATAATTTTTGAAGGTTTAGATTGGATGAAATCAAGAAGTTTTTTAAAATTTGATTTCAGGTAGCAACAACCATAATTGTTAATTTAAGGGTTGTAGACATAATGTCTACTACTATAGATCCAACAAATTATTGGACCCTGCTAGCAATACTTGCAAGAAAAAAATTAATTTGTGTATACTTTCAAATGTGTTATTTGGACACTGTGAACATAAGTTATGACTTTTTAAAGAGTCAATTGTGATAGCACACAATACTGACATCAAGGTGTGATAACTGATATTCAGATGCACATCTATTCACTTCCCAAGATTTTAGAAGTGACGGGTTATGAGTATAATGATAGTCATGGGTGCTGCTACCTTACATCATGAAACGAGAGGTCACGAATTTCTAAGAAGGTTTGATGATGTGGAGTGAAGGGAAGTTGGACAAAGAGAACTTTTCAATGAATGGTAAAAAGCGAGCTTGGAGAGGTTCATTTATAGGCACCCTTAATTTTTTTTAAATTATTATTTTTTCTCTAAAATGGGGCCCTTAAATTACATGTGCTAAACATCTCTTTCCACTTGTGTTCCCCTCCTCATGAAATAATTTCTTTTTAAAAATGGGGCCCTTAAATTACATGTGCTAAACATCTCTTCCACTCGTGTTCCCCTCCTCACAAAATATTTTTTTTTTCTTCTAAATGGGGCCCTTAAATTACATGTGCTAAACATCTCTTCCACTCGTGTTCCCTCCTCATGAAATAATTTTTTTTTTCTAAAATGGGGCCCTTAAATTACATGTGCTAAACATCTCTTCCACTTGTGTTCCCCTCCTCATGAAATAATTTTTTTTTTCTAAATGGGGCCCTTAAATTACATGTGCTAAACATCTCTTCCACTTGTGTCCCCTCCTCATGAAATTATTATTATTATTTTTTCTAAATGGGGCCCTTAAATTACATGTGCTAAACATCTCTTCCACTCGTGTCCCCTCCTCACGAAATAATTTTTTTTTTCTTCTAAATGGGGCCCTTAAATTACATGTGCTAAACATCTCTTTCACTCGTGTTCCCCTCCTCATGAAATCATTTTTTTTTCTAAATTGGGCCCTTAAATTACATGTGCTAAACATCTCTTTCACTCGTGTTCCCCTCCTCATGAAATAAATTTTTTTTCTTCTAAATGGGGCCCTTAAATTACATGTGCTAAACATCTCTTCCACTCGTGTTCCCTCCTCATGAAATAATTTTTTTTTTCTAAAATGGGGCCCTTAAATTACATGTGCTAAACATCTCTTCCACTCGTGTTCCCTCCTCATGAAATAATTTTTTTTTTTCTAAAATGGGGCCCTTAAATTACATGTGCTAAACATCTCTTCCACTTGTGTTCCCCTCCTCATGAAATAATTTTTTTTTTCTAAATGGGGCCCTTAAATTACATGTGCTAAACATCTCTTCCACTTGTGTCCCCTCCTCATGAAATTATTATTATTATTTTTTCTAAATGGGGCCCTTAAATTACATGTGCTAAACATCTCTTCCACTCGTGTTTTCTCCTCATGAAATAAATTTTTTCTTTTCTTAAATGGGGCCCTTAAATTACATGTGCTAAACATCTCTTCCACTCGTGTCCCCTCGTCACGAAATAATTTTTTTTTTTCTTTCTAAATGGGGCCCTTAAATTACATGTGCTAAACATCACTTCCACTTGTGTTCCAAAAAATCCAAAGAAGGGGTAAAAAGCGGGTGACCCCGGAGTGGGACTGGGAGTGGGCCGGGAACAGGCAGTTCGCCCGGGTGCCGTCTTTGCCGTGAGTTTCTTTGCGACGGGCAGTCCGAGTCGGCATGTGCGACAGACAGCCCCCCCCCCCTTTCCTCCGTCCGTCCGTCCCCTTCCTTTGCCTCCGTCACGACACTCCAGCCCTTGTGCGTCTGCAGGCAGGCAGGCAGGCACATATCTCCACCATCTGCACAAGAAGGAGGAGCCTTCTCTCTCTTCTCGGCAGTAGCTCTTGGCCAACTTCCCCTTCACTCCTCCGCCCCTTCGCAATTGCGGCTTCCGCCCTCGGTGGTGGGATCATCCCAAGGGCCTTGGGGGTAAGATCACACGGGGTGGCTTGCTTATATATCGCCCTGCGACCTAAGTTGTGGAACGGTGCTTAGGTTTTGCGTTTTGATTGCGGGATTGTTGGATTGGGAGAAGAGAGGGGATTAGGAGAATTGCGGATTGGAATTGCGGGAGGGGATGAGTTTCGAGGCGGACGGGGGAGAATTGCGGTGTGGCGATGGCGTGGAATTGGGACCAGGCGTGAGGGAGTAAAGGGCAAGGGCGCCGAGGGGGAGGGACGGGGCGCACGGGGTTGGGGTTAGTTTTATGGAAACGCGTAGTCGCAAGCGGGTGGAGGCCACGACACATCGGCCATCCGCCGCTGCTCCGCCTGCGCGCTCATCGAAACGCGCACGACATTCTGCTTCGGGTGCTGCTGGGGGTGCGGGTGCTGGTGGCGGTAGTAGTGGCGGTAGTGGTGGTAGTGGTGGTGGTGCTTCTGCTGCGAATAATACGGCGGTCGGGGCTGCAGCAGCAGCAGCAGCAGCATCGTCGGTGGCCGTGGCCTCGGGTACTCCTCCCAATCCTCCCCCTCGCTCCCGCCCTTCCACGCGCGCATCGGAGACTTTAATGGAAACAGGCGCTGAAGCGGTCCCGTCGGGCTCACGGAGGGATCGGGAGAACAAGCGGAGAGAAAAGGACCGAGCGTTTGAGATGGACAAGGGGAAAGAGAAGGAGGAGAACGATAGGGTTCGAGAACGCGCGGCGGAGAGAGCGGAGCGGGACAAGGGACAGAGCGCCAGCAGTGGCGACGATGAAAACGAAGGCGAGGGAGGCAGCAATTTTAACCAGAACCTGGCGTCCGCGAGCAGCGCACTCCATGGCCTCCTGCGGAAGCTCGGCGCCGGGCTGGATGATCTCATGCCGTTGTCCGCGCCGTCGTCGCACCAGACGAGCAAGCTGAAGCGAATTTTGTCGGGATTGCGCGCGGAGGGCGAAGAGGACCGGCAATTGGAGGCGTTGTCGCAATTGTGCGAGCTCTTGTCAATTGGGACGGAAGAGTCGCTCAGTAGCTTTTCGGTGGATTCTTTTGTGCCGGTGCTGGTAGGGTTACTGAATTACGAGTATAGTCCGGATATTATGTTGCTGGCGGCCAGGGCGTTGACGCATTTGTGCGATGTGCTGCCGTCTTCTTGCGCCGCCGTGGTACACTACGGGGCCGTGCCTTGTTTCTGTGCGCGGCTACTCACGATCGAGTACATTGATCTCGCAGAGCAGGTACGAATCGAATAGGCTTTTATTCGAATTGGGAAATTTGTGAGGGTCGGTCGACATTGGAGATTGTGGTGTGAGTTCGACGGATTACGTCTGTGGAGACGCAGAGATGGGTGTGATGAACGGGCGCGAGAGGGACGAATTATCGTGTTGTTTGGATGCTGGCATGTAATTGGTGATGTGGTGATGATATTGTAATTGGATGGTGGCTGGGAAGTTCGGGGACGATGTGGATTCCGGGTATATAAAGAAGTGCGGAGTGCCACCTGCAGCTGAGCCATGATGCATTGCATTTGCACGCATGCAAAGTTAACTGACATGTGTTTGGTGCTGGTTTGCAGTCTTTGCAGGCATTGGAGAAGATTTCTCACGAGCATCCGACTGCGTGTCTGCGTGCAGGAGCGCTGATGGCAGTGTTATCTTATTTGGATTTCTTCTCGACCGGTGTACAGGTCAGCGTGTGGTGATGGATGTAGAATTGTGATTGAGAGTTTGAGGTGAATGTTCATCTGCGTCGTGTATCGTGCCAAGAAGCTGACCGGTGTTGGAATTGGAGTGAGTGAGGTTTTGGCTCGTGACGGTCGGTCTGAATCTGTTAGCCTGAAAAGTGTGGTTCTGGTGGTTGTGTTTTACAGAGAGTAGCTGTCACTACCGCTGCAAACATGTGCCGACAGCTTCCATCGGATGCTGCCGACTTCGTGACTGAGGCTGTTCCGTTGTTGACGAACTTACTTCAGTATCAGGACTCGAAGGTAGGATTGCATGGGGTTAGGGTGGGCAGCTTTCGGCAGCAATGCTTTGTGAATGCTTGAGACACGAGCTCCTGGGTTGCATTGGAGGTGTAAGCTAAGGTTTTTTTTGTCGGGCAGGTTGTGGAGCACGCTTCAGTGTGTCTGAGCCGAATTGCGGAAACATTCGGAAGTTCGGCGGAGAAGCTAGACATGTTATGTTCGCATGGGTTGATACCACAAGTAGCACGACTGATTTCAGTCAGCAATTCATCAGCTAGCCTGGTTCCGCAGGCGTCTCTCAGCAACTCAACCTACACGGTACGTGGGCGAGTGACTGGAATTGGGTGATGGCGTGTGTTTGTAAGACGGACGGGGCATATTGTTGGGGTTGCAGGGGTATGGTTAACTGAAGGTGGTTGGTACGTTTGTGCAGGGCTTGATCCGGCTGTTGTCGACCTGTGCAAGTGGTTCAGCAGCTGCAGCCGAGAGCCTCCTGATGCTTCGGATTAGCGGCATACTTAAAGACGTACTGGCAGGGTCGGGACTGATATCGAGCACGTCGGTATCTGCTTCGTCGGTAAACAGGCCACCCGAACAGGCATGTGTCTATGTTGCTACTGGTGTGGAGTGTACATTGTAGGGTTGGATTTCTGTACCGGTTGTGCAATGTGGCTGAGCGGTGACATTTCAGATGCTAGTAGTGGTAATTTCGCTGACGTCGGTCGATTTTTCTTCGAGGCTCGTGGTATGTTTCTCATTTTGAAGAAGATTGTGTGCAACTGTTGACCCGTCTTGTATTGATGGTGTGGGAGCAGCTGTACGAAATCGTGACCTTGGTCAATGAGCTGCTGCCGCCGCTTCCGGATGGTCAAGGGATTCCTCTAGGGTCGTCGGCGAGTATCGGCGGCAGTGGATCTAGAGGTGGGCGGAAGCATTCAGGACTGGCAATCGCAAGCAAGACGGAGGAAGGCGGGACTGGGGTGGCAGGGGGACCATCGGCTCGTGAAATACTACTACGGGATCAGCCAGAGCTGCTGGAGCAGTTCAGTAACGACCTATTCCCCGTGCTGGTCCAGGTGAGACGACTTAGAAGGGCAATTGGTGTCCAGCACTGTTGCGAGGTTTGATCTGATTTGGAAAATGTGATGATGAACGATTTGGTTGGTGCGGGTGGCAGGTCTATGGATCAAGCGTGAATCCTCCAGTTCGGCACAAGTGCTTGGCCGCTATCAACAAACTGATGCACTTCTGCACATTGGACATGTTGCGATCGCTACTTCATGAGTCCAACATATCGAGGTAGGTGTACATGCCTGGACATACGGTGAGGCTTGGTAATTTGTTTGAAGTGTAAGAGAGGACGTGGGTGGTTATTGACGAGGTTTTGGTTCTGTGGCAGCTTCTTGGCTGGCGTGTTGGCTTCGAAGGACATCTCGCTGTTAATGATGGCGTTACAGATAGCGGATATGTTAATGCAGAAGTTACCGGATGTGTTTTTGAAGATGTTTGTGAAAGAGGGAGTAGTGCATGCGCTGGATACACTCATTGCATCCGAGCAAGCGGGAGCTGCATCCCCACCTCAGCAGTCGAGATCGGCAGAGTTGGCAACGAATGCCGTGCTGACGGCATCTGGTGGAATACTTCCTCCTCCTCGACCTCGAAGGGGCGGAAGCAGCAGGAGGAAGTCGATGGGGAACATGGACGAAGAGGGTGGGTTGTCGACAAGTGCGCCAGCAGCTACCATGGCGTCACCTCCTTCCGCGGAGCCTTTGCGCACAATTAGGTCTGGGCTGCGGGCTAGCGCCATCGCGCATGCGAAGAAAATCAGAGAGACCCACTTCCCTGGGGATGCTGGAACGGCTGACGAGGGTGTGACCGAGAGTCTCCGGAAGCTGAAGAATTTGTGCGCGCAACTGAAGGGCGAAAATACAACAGTGGAAGGGAAGGGCAAGGGGAAGAAAGCTGCTGGTAATGCTATGAGGAGCGAGGAGCAGTTGATGGCGGTGATAAGGGAATTGCTGGTGGAACTAGGTGCTGGAGATGGTGTGTCTACTTTCGAATTTGTGGGGAGTGGAGTAGTGGGCAGTTTGATTCACTATTTCTCGTGTGGCAACACATCGAAGGAGAATGTGGAGAACTCAGATCTGCGGGAGCAAGCAGTGCTGAGGTTAAAGCAGTTCATCGAAGTGGCACTGCCGAAGGAGTCAAGTGGCAGTAGCAGCGAAGCTCCTTTGACTCTGTTGGCGCGGAAGTTGCAGAATGCACTGGCGTCTTTGGAGCGTTTCCCGGTGGTTTTGAGCCATGCCCCGCGGTCGAGTAGTGGCTCGGCGAGCATGAGCGCCGGTCTGAGTGCATTATCACAACCTTTCAAGCTTCGTCTGTGCAGAGCGACGGGGGATAAGATGTTGCGGGATTATTCGACCAACATTGTGCTGATCGAGCCGCTGGCAACGTTGGTGGCAGTGGAGGACTTCCTGTGGCCCCGAGTGAAGCGCCATGAGGCGACGCCGGCTGCTGTAGCGAGCACATCTGAGGCGAGTGCACCAATTGCAGTGCCTGGTACAGGTGCCGAGCGGCGGTCTACTCGGTCTCGATCTGCAGCAGCTGCAGCGGGGGTGGGGAGTGGTAGGAGTTTAGAGTCGGGTGCAAATGCGAGTGGTACGAAGGGCAAGGGCAAAGCCGTGAGTCGATCTCTAGGGTCCAGCCCGGGCGGTGAGGAGTTGCGGGGACCAGAAACTCGGAACGCAGCTGCTCGGAGACGTGCAGCTGCTGCGAGTGCATCAGCTGCAAAGACTGCATCAGAAGGCGAGAGCGAGGTTTGTACCTGAGGATGGTGTCGCCGCTTAATGAAATACCCTTAGTGGTTGAAGTGATGCTTTTTTTTGGTTAATCCGCTGCAAAGTGGGAGTAGGAGGATTGAGTAGCGGTTGCGATGACGTTTTGGTCCGAGTTTTGGCATATGTTATGGATAGTGATTGTACTGGTGAGCTGATTGTGCGAATTCATTGAAAGATGGATTGTAGAGGTTGTGTTGGTACGAGATCAGATCACCGAATGCTTACATGTGAATTCTATGAATGCAGGAGGATGTAGAGGTTTCGCCTGTGGAGTTGGAGGAAGCTGTGGCGATGGACGAGGATGATCTTTCGGAGGAGGAAGATGAGGACGAGGACGACGACCATGATGATGTGAGTACTTATCCTTCTTTCGGTGGTGACCTTCCGAGGTTCTCAGATACCAGCACTGGCGTTTCTGGCGCTGCGAAGGATGTGATGTCGTGTAAAAGCTGATGGATATGTTAGTGTTTTCTTAGGGGACTGAAGTTGGATGTGAGTGGATGTCGCAGGTGTTTGGGGACGATCCAGTGGCATCGTGCAAAGGGGACAGAGTGCATGACGTTCAGCTAGGTGACCCGGAGGTTGGGGCTGTGGCTTCTTCGAGCGAGGTGTCCCAGCCCTCGGAAGGTGTTAGTGTGGTGAGCAGGACGGGTATGCTGACATCAGGAGCGGAGACGAGTGGGATAAGGGCAGTGGGGGCTCGGGGTGCATTGTCGTATGCGGCAGCAGCTCTGGCTAATGCGAGCTTGAATGGCAGTCGATCTGGTCGAGATCGCAAGTCTCTGGCTGCAGCTGCAGCGGCAAATTCACCTCCAAAACTTTTGTTTTCGCTGGGGGGAAAGCCGCTGAACCGGACTCTGACGATATTTCAAGCTATTCAGCGCCAGGCTTCGACGGACGAGGACGAGGACGAGCGATATACAGGGTCAGACCACCCTTCAGGAAGCGGGCGCAGACTGTCGGATGAGGTGTACACGATCACGTACCAGAGAGCGGACGTGAGTGGTGAGGCAGGATGTGCGAGTGCGAAATCTGGTGGTGCGAGTCCGAGCGGGAAGGGCTCCAGCTCGGCGATGGAGGGTTCTTGGCAGCAGACGTCTCTAGTGGACAGCACGCTTCAAGGAGAGCTGCCTTGCGATCTGGACAGGTCGAACAACACCTACGACATTCTTCTACTTCTACGGGTGTTGGAGGGACTGAACAGACTTGCACCACGTCTGCGTGCACAAGGTGCTTCAGAAGCGTTTGCTCGCGGGGAGGTGGATCGGGTGGATGAGTCTCCTGGAGCGGGACCGTTGGTTCCTCGGAAGGAGTTTCTGAGTAGCAAGCTGACTCCGAAGCTGGCACGGCAAATGCAGGATGCGCTGGCATTGTGCAGCGGTGGACTTCCTTCTTGGTGTCAGCAACTGACCCGGGCTTGCCCGTTTCTGTTCCCGTTCGAGACGCGGAGGCAGTACTTCCACTCGACGGCATTTGGGCTGTCTCGGGCGCTGCAGAGATTGCAACAGCAGCAGAGTGCAGAGGGGGCCGGTGCTTCGAATGATCGGGAGTTGCGAGTGGGGAGACTTCAGCGTCAGAAGGTTCGAGTGTCGCGACAGCGGATCCTGGATTCTGCCGCGAAGGTGATGGAGCTGTATGCGGGGCACAAAGCGGTGTTGGAGGTGGAGTACTTCGGGGAGGTGGGGACAGGTCTGGGACCTACGCTGGAGTTTTACACTTTGCTGAGCCACGAATTGCAGAAGGAGAAGTTGGACCTGTGGCGGACGGAGATGAGATCAAATGCAGAAGTGGGCACGGAAGTGGAAGTGGAAGAGATCGCGGAGAAGGCGGAGGAGACGGTGTTGAGGCCCGGTGAACAGGAGTCGGGTTTGGCATCGAGCAGTGGAGGGTACGTGAATGCACCGTACGGGCTGTTTCCCCGTCCCTGGCACCCCGACACAGACGCCGGAAGCAACAAAAAGTATGGGAAGGTTTTAGAACACTTCCGGCTACTGGGCAGGGTGATGTCAAAAGCGCTGCAGGATGGACGGCTGCTTGATGTGCCGCTGTCGACAGCATTCTACAAGATCATTCTGGGGCAGGCAAGTGATGTTTGAGCGTTTTGCCGTGGTTGGGTGTGGGCTCTGGTGAATTTCATTTGTAGGTTATTCTTGCAGGAACTTTTGAATTATGGATTAGGAATTTAAGCATGAGAGGCGGAAATATGAACTGGTTGTTTTGGATGCAGGAGTTGGACTTGTACGACATTCAGACCTTAGACCCAGATCTGGGTAGGACGCTGTTTGAGATGCAAGTTTTAGTACGCAGGAAGGAATTTCTGGAAGCTAGTGGGCAGAACCAGCGGGAGGCAGTGGATGCATTGCGCTTCAGGGGCTCGAAGTTGGAGGATCTTTGCTTGGATTTCACTCTCCCAGGGTATCCGGAATACGAACTGAAGAGCAAGGGACAAGACGTTGCGGTATGTGCGATGATTGTGTGGAGAGTCGGATGTTTTGCGTTGATGTTTGTTTGCCTAGTTGCGACGGAAGTGGATAGAGGTGTGGAGTGACAAGGACTTTTTTTTTGCTCAGGTTGATCTGGACAACCTTGAAGAATACGTTTCTCTGGTGGTGGAGGCAACCGTGAAGAGCGGGATTGGAGCTCAGATTGAGGCATTTCGTGCAGGCTTCAATCAGGTCGAATTCTGATCGGTTTGGCAGCGAGGATTTACAGAACTTGAATTGGTTGTGAATGGCATGTGGTAGTCAGCTAGCGGTGTTGGTTGTGTGGAGTTTGATGTGACGTGGTGTGGTATTTAGAATGTGGGGATCTTGAACGTTTGGATGAGTTGCGAAGGGCGTGCATCTAATCGAGAAATGATTGTGCAGGTTTTCCAATTGTCTAGTCTGCAAATCTTCAGCGAGGATGAGCTTGAGTATCTGCTCTGTGGTCGGCGGGAGCTGTGGGTGGTAAGAACAACCGTGCATTGCATGATGACCACAATAAACATTTGGTCGGTTTTTTTTCTCTGGGATTGGGAATCGTTAGTATGTTCTGTTGGGGAAACTGAATGGGAATGCTTGGATTTTGGTTTGTTTGGTGCAGCCGGAGTCGCTTCCAGATATCATGAAGTTCGACCACGGTTATACGGCCTTAAGTCCTCCAATTCGGAATGTAAGTGGTTGGGCACTAAATGAAGTATGGTGTGCTCATTGGTGTTCTAATACTATTAGGGATGTGGTTGGAATCGCATGACATTGGGATGTGAGCTCATTGCAACGTGTGGGTGTGATGCAGCTGTTGGATATTATGAGCGAGTTGACTCCGGACGAGCAACGGGCATTTTTACGTTTTGTGACTGGAGCGCCGCGGCTTCCCCCTGGGGGACTTGCGGCGTTGAATCCGAAGCTGACGATTGTTCGTAAGGTAGTTTTGCTTCGTATTTTGTGGTTGAAGAGCGTCAATCCAGGCTGTGATTGTAGTGGTCTTAAGATTTGGTTAACGATTGTTGTGGTTCGAATCCATGGAATGCCAGATTTGTGATCTTCATTTTTGGAGGTTCTTTTTGATGAGTTTTTCGGGCATTGTCGGCGGAAAGCTAATATTGTTTGGCGGCGTATGACAGCACCCGACTGGTGGTACTGGCACTGCACTTGGTACAACACCACCTGGAGCTGCAGCAGGTCTGGGCACGACATTGGCGGACAGGGATCTGCCGAGCGTTATGACGTGTGCAAACTACCTGAAGCTACCTCCGTACTCATGCAAGGTGAGTTTTTTGTCATGATTGAATCTATCGTGTGGTTTTCCCTTAAAGACTACTGTGACGAAGAATTTAGCATCTAGGCTATTGGATATAATGGTGTGGCGTCTGTTGTTTTTGAGTACTCATTTGTAAGTCATTATTTACATAAAAGTCCATTAACAATGTTGGTTTCCTACCCATTACTTGAGGAAAGTTTGAGAGGTAATTGAATGACACGGGTCACAGCTTATGATTAGTTAAGGTTCTGCTGCATGAAATCCCTCTAATTCTGTTGGCTTCATGACTAGAGATGACTAACAGATCATGCATTTGTGATTGCTGTTTACAGGAAATTATGAAAGAAAGGTTGCTGTACGCAATTCATGAAGGCCAAGGGTCTTTCGATCTGTCGTAGATATTATTTTGTCTAGTGCCGTATCTCAGATTCTCATGATTTGAGATCTTCTGTTTTGTTGACGGAAGTGCTGGGAAGCTCTGAGCACGCATGGGGAAGTTTTAGTGGGATGATCATGAAAAGAACCGAGCTTGTTTTCTTCAATTGAATATAAATATTGTGGAGAGAACTGCATGCGGCTACTTGGTTATTTGATCACTTAGTTCAGCTGTAGATAGCACAAGACAATCTTTGGACGGCATTTACTGTACAGATTGGTAGATTTTTCCATTTCTGTTACGTAGACGCCGTCTAGCTTAGCTTGAACAGGGCTTTGGAGGGCTGTCAGTCTGAGCGCCCTACCCAAACTATCAGTTGCGGATATTTCAACCGCTTAGCGGGGAGTGAAACAACAGCAAAGCACCACAGTGGTGAGTCCTGGATTCTAGGTTTCCTGTCGATTCGACCTCCCTGGGTTAGCAGAGTTCCCCTTTTTATTATAGCGGAAGGGACAGAAGGATCAGGTGAAGGTGTAAGTCATAAGCTTTATGAAAGTGATTCTTTCCTGCTGTTCATGCTGTATCTCTTCTGTTGGGGTTCATGTTTTTTTGTCCCTTTTCTTCTTTTTCATGGAGTTCTGATAATATTTAATGTTGGTACCACTGTTAAATATTACATTCAGAAGACTGCACGTTGGATTCCGGCTTATGGATTGTTGTCCATGAATCCACGAGTCCTCCAATTTGTGTGTTCATTGTGTTCATTTCGATATATGTGTTTATGAGTGGTTTATTGGTCTGATTTACACCATGTCTGATTTTTTGAGTGATCTGATTGTCAGTTGCTGGGTGCTCTGCTTGGAGGAACTTTGGAAGTGAATATGGCTTTTTGTTTGGGGTCTGATTTATACCGTGTCGTGAAACCTCGCAAACATGAAATCCTTACGAGATTCACAATCCGAGGTGCACTTTGAAGGTCGGGATTTCTACCACTCACCAGCTGGTATACTTAGATCTATCTGGTATAGCATCTGCGTGAGTCCTCCAACGTGCCAAGAAAAGTGGAATTGTCAGCCTATCTAGTGTTATAGGCGTTGTAAGGATAGCTATACCGTCATTCGTTTTTTCCACATTTTAACTCCAACGACGATACCATGTCATTAATTTGCTTCATCACTTCGGATGTCGCAGCTGTTGGATCTCATAAAAGTGGTGGTGTTTTTAGATGTCTCCAGGATGCAACACTCGAAGTGAATTACTATCAACGTTCTCCTGTGTAGGCCAAGAAGATTTCCTTGAGTTACTAAGGTATGCGCACCCATTAGATGCAGCCCTAGTTGTTAATGCTTTCTGCAGCTGATTGTCCTAGCTTCTGGATCGCAGTCAGTGTCTGAGGGATGATCTGAGGGATGATAGAGAATCCTTCTATGTTTGACAAAAGTACAAATGTTCATCCTTGGAATTTTATGTGAAAAAGATAGGTCTTGCACACATTGTAGAGACTGATGCATGAATAGCCATTTTGCTAATTTACTCAAAGCTTGAGTAGAAGCCTTGATGGATTTACACATTGTAGAGACTGATGCATGAATAGCCATTTTGCTAATTTACTCAAAGCTTGAGTAAAAGCCTTGATGGATTTACATGAAGATTGGTTTGCTATGAGGCAAAATGTAAGTGTTCGTGTTGGTTACTAGTTGCTTTAAGGTGTTGCTACCTTATTGGCGATTTGAAGTGTGGTTCCCTGATCCTCTAAATATGCGAGACGCCGGCCTATTTATCCCAAACTGGTTGCTGCAAACAAGGCACGCTATCTGTATAAGTTGAACCATCTTCGCATAGCGAACCCTATCAGTCGGGTGCTCAGCACAGAGCGAACTATTCTTTCGCCTTTTACTAAAGAATACCGTGCGCTGGGTACACTCACCGGCATACCCCATTTTTTGGACTGCCCTTCACAGGGCCCATCAATCCAACACCAAAACGGAAATTGCCTGCAACATCAGTGATACTAATGTAGCTCGACTTGCTACTGGGCTATCCTAAATATCCATCAACATCGATGTTGATATCAACTCCGCAAGCATAAAATTCTTTTATTTTCAAATTCCCAAGGAAAGTTGATCATGCTGAATTAATAGTGATAAACAAGGGCACTGGATACCTTAGTGGTACCAAAGATACAATGCACACTTAATGTTCGATGGAGCAATCACAACATTCAACAACTTTGGAAGTCCCGGACGGGGTTTAGTTTTCATTATTTGAACTGTGATAAACAAGAGAAGTAGTTAGCTTCATCACTGAATCAATGGTGCACAATACAAGTAATGATGCACAACTCAATGTTAGTGTGTTTCCATTAACCCCCTCAAGCATTGGGGATGCAAGTGCAAAAAACCGTGTTGTAAAAGTTAGTCGGTGGCTTTGTGGTTAACCCTTAAATGACGTTGAGGACATTTTCTGGTCAATGAATGACAAAGAATCTCTCCATATAGGATAGAAGTGCTACTATTCATCCTCCAAATTTTGTGGGAGAAGAAAACATCTTCTACAGTAGCTTGTCTCCTAGTGAGTGCTTTTTCATTTTTTTAAGCCAACAATTCACAGGGTACCCAAATAGGTGATTTCCACAGTGACTGGCTCGTTGTTAAGGATTAAGTGTCTAAGTGGATGGGAAACAAAATTAATGTTGGCTTGAGAGCCCACTCCCAAATTGTCACGTTGATAGGTTCGAAAGCATTCAATGAGGCTTGAAAGTGGGAGAACTCATAATGTACTTTATTTTGTAGTTTATTGGCATAAGTTGTTCAAAAATTACACGCAAAGAGAATATGAAATCTAATAAGAATGATGCTTAATTCACACTCATGTAGGTGTAACCAACTAGAAACAAGAAAACCATCCTTAACCCTAAAGCACTCCAACGTCCAATTTCTAGACGACAAATAGATTGAAAATCTCTTTTTTGACTTTCTCATTACTACTTAGATGAAAGTCATTCTAATTTGTAGAGATACTTTAATAAGCTGTCGTCCTATCTAATGGTTGGATTTGGTGTTACTATCATATATATATTTTTCTTAAATTACAAATGTGGAAGTAAATCAAGTAATTGACCAAGCCAAAATTGTGTTGACTCTAGTTCAAAACTAGATTTGCATAAATGAGGTCACAAATTTAAAGAACAGAAAAATTCCCCAAAATCACCATATCAAAAGAACCTCATTTCAAATCCATTCCAACAAAATTTACTCAAAAAATGACAATATTTTTCTTGTAATTGAATTTCAAAGGAATTTTGAAATTTTCCTTTTATAATTTATAAAAAAATATTGGTGATATGATTGATGAATCTAACCTTAGAGATGGAAGCCAAAACTCAAAGTCTACATCTTTTATTTGATCATCGATTCCAAAATATGCTTCTTCCAAAAGAGTACGTTATGATGATTTTTCTCAAATCGACAGTTCTGGAATCGATAATTCTGGAGAAGACTCTGAACGTTTAGAGGTTAATTTAGATGCATTTTTAAATTCTTACTTTATAGGGCCATTTCTATGTATCTATGAAAAGTTGTTTAATATTGTTAAGGACATTGGAGTAGTTATCTAATACTGGTCTACAACCTGCAGATGTAGTTCTCTCACGTGAGAATTCATGAGGGATTCATACATAGTGAGAAAGATATGATCTCAACAGATTTGGCACTTCCCAAAGCAATCTCAGCATAAATCTCCCCAAAATCACATTCCTTACATATTTGATTAAGATGCTCAAGCCACTAAAGCAACTAGCCAGAAAAGTTTAAAAGCCAAAACCGACAATGCAATAGTAGAAATTACAAAAGTTTTGTACCGTGTTAATAGTTTGTCCAGACCCACGTTAGTCCAGCCTTGTACACAACGAATACTAGGACCAGGTAAAGCTTGAAGCATACACTTCTTTACTCTTTCTCGCCCGCTCACTCACTCGCTAGATCAGATTATAAGAATCAATGCCGCAGAAACTGGGGCGCAACACATACAAGCATGCACTTGCTGTGAAATGCATCACGATTCAAAACAATAAAGTTGGCATCACTGCTGCACTAACACCTTGAGGGCTATCAACTCTTCTGCCGTTGAGGCCAACCTCTCTCCGACACGTAATTCTATTTCACAATATCCTAATATAAAGTCTGGAGGTAGTCAATGGTTTAGCACGTCTTAGGACAAGAACATCCTACCCTGAGGTCAACAACATTACCAGTTCATTTACAAGCCAGCACTCTTCTTCAGATGTCGTTTGAAGTCCATGATATCGCCGTTCCATTTCGTGATGGACTTCTTCTCACAAACCCAGATCTCCTTGGCCACTTGGTTGATGAGCCTAAAGTCGTGGCTTACGAGCACCATGCCTCCATCCCACTCGTTCAAAGCATCAGCAAGAGAGTCAATGGTTTCAATATCCAGATGGTTGGTGGGCTCATCCAATAAAAGCAAGTGGGGTAGCCTCCAGGCCAACCAAGCAAAGATAACCCGGCTCTTCTGTCCATCAGAGAGGTTGCCAATGGGCATGATCTGTGCCTTGCCTGCAGTGAAAGATTTTTACACAAATTTAGAAATTCTTCCAGAAGTGATCATTCTTGAGGCGCTTCTGGGATCAATTAGCCAAAAGTGTAGGCTCTGCTAAAGAAATGTCAAAACGAGAAAAAAATTTATCAGATATAGTAAGTTGCTACAAGATTAATGAAGTATATAGAATATTTCACTAAAATTGCTATTAAAAGCTAAAGGTTGTAGCAATTTCGCTAATCTTGAAAAAAAAACAATAACAACTTCAGTGCTTGCCTGTGAGTCCAAAGCGACCAATGGCCGCCCTCATCTTCTCCTCTTCCATGCCCGGGTACTCGTTCATCATGTACTGCAGTGCCGATAGGTCTAGAGACAGCTTCTCTGTCAAATGCTGGTGGTACTGTGCAATACGAAGGTGGTTATGCCGACGCACCATTCCATCCAGAGGCTCAACCGCCCCGGTCATGAGCTTGAGCAGCGTGCTCTTGCCTGCTCCATTAGGTCCCACAAGCGCAATCCGAGAGTCCAAGTCCACTCCAAAGTCCACTTTCTCATAAATCAGGTGATCAGGAGTGTAGCCAAATTTGAGGTCCACGAACTGTAGCACAGGAGGTGGCAGCTTGCCTACATCTGTGAACCTGAACCAGTGAAATAATTTCGCAAGAAGTTTAGAGAATAAAACTCTTGGCTAAAAGCATTACAGGAACTCTTGGGGGTAAATAGTATAACGTGCAAGATCTGCTACGAAAAAACGCCAAAAATACGTCAAGTATAGTGAGTTGCTACGAAATTATCAAAGAATAAAATGGCTACTAAAGGATGCAAAAGTCTCTTTAGTTCTGAAAAAACATTATTCCAATTGCCTGAATGTTAAAACCTTGTCCTTGACCACCTTCTCTGCCAGCCCACCCCTTTCCATCTTAGCCAGGGTCTTCTCTTTACTTTGAGCTTGTCGCGCAAGCTTTGCAGATCCGTGTCCAAATCTCGCAATGTACTCTTTCATTGCTGATATCTGCTCCTGCTCCCAACGATACTGCTTCATCTGATTCTCCTCGAGCTCCGCCCGTGTTTGACAATACTGGTCGTAGTTCCCCGTGTAGAACTTGAGCTGCTTGTTTTGCATGTGAATGATGTTGGTGCACACACCGTTGAGAAAATCCTGGGAGTGAGAGACCACCACCAATATGCGATCGAACTTCTTCAGTGTCTCCTCCAACCACACACACGCCTCCAAGTCTACGTTTCCCAACATATCAAGATTCAGCATAACATAACATCAGGGTCCCCAATATTTGACCTACATTATTTGAAGTCGATGATTTGGTCTAAATTTGATTTCAAGAAAGACTCACCCAGATGATTAGTTGGCTCATCAAGCAGAAGTATGGTTGGGTTCATAAAAAGAGCCCTTGCTAAGGCTATCCTCATTCTCCACCCTCCTGAGAAGTCACGCGTCTTCTTCGCTTGGGTTTTCTTGGTAAATCCTAGACCATGCAAAATTTGGGCTGCCCGCATCTCCGCGGTTGCAGAATCCATCAATTCCAATCTCTCATAAATCCGTTCCAAAGGCTCACCACCGCCATCGTCCTGAGAAAACAGTCCCTTTGTTATCATTGTTGTGACATGATTTTATCCAGAATTAGTTTCAATGATGGGGACCGGAGTAGTACAGATGACCTGGAGTTGTAAAGGATATTGAAGGCCACGAAGCCCCACGAAGTCCTATCTGAAGTAAAGAAGACCTTGGTGTATTTATAAAAAACAAAGATCAATGAGGTGAACGCCTAGGGCACATTTATTTTGTAAATTTTGATTAGACACGAAGTGGGACGGCCTGCATGGAAGGAAGAAACCAGATTGATTCTACTCCAGGTCCTCTATAGTACAAACTGGGCTTCAAAAATGAAAAGATGATCAGACAGAGAATATGACTCAATTGTATGCTCACTTGTTGGGCAAGCTTCTCGGCCTCCTTCTCCAACCGGAGTCTCTCTTCATCCACGTTCTTGACAGCCTCAAGGGCAGTCAAATCCGTGGCCTCAATTTCCTTGGTCAAGTGGTAGATATCCATGTGCTCAGGGATCGGAACTTCTCGCAGTCCAATTGCTGTCAGCAGTGTCGATTTACCACATCCGTTCAACCCGAGAAGCCCGTAACGCCTGAAACCAAAAAAGCGATTCACAAATCAGGAATGCAAAGTGGTGACAAAAGTACGATAAATGAAATCCAGTAGTTCCAAAAGCCCTTTATTTCACACCAGTCAGTAAACTATGATTATACACCAAAAAGTTTCAAGTACTTCAATTTACCTTCCATAATTGAGTTCAAGAGTTGAATCAGTCACAAGTTCATGCCCATGGAAAGTCACAGACAACGATTCTATCTGCAAAAAAGAAATACCACCACCTTTGATCATTAACAAAAGCAACTCAGCAATTCAATGCACTGGTCTATTTAACAAACGATGCTAGAAAATTTCAAATTTCAAATAATCCCCAGCTGCAAATATGGCCCAAAGTGGTCACTTCCATATCTCTGGGAGTTGTAATAAATCGCTGCACGGGAACAAAATGTATCGATAGGGAGTGTAAGAGTTTTGAAAAATGGAGACAATTTGGGCAACTCGATTTGAAAGTTCCACACAAGGCGCCCTGTAATTTGAGACAAGACTCTAGGACACAGGATCGCACAGGTCCAGATTTCGAGGGCAAGAAACAGCAGAGCCGCGTGGTTGAAATTGTAAACTGTGACAGACCTAGAATCGTGAACTGTGGCAACCCTGATAGAAAGAAGAAATCAAGTCCTACATTTTTGACAGATAGTAGTATCTTTTGGAAGTTCCTGCAGTCGACTATAAGCTTCGAAAGTGGAATATCTATGTTCAGTTTGGACTCTCAAGAGGCTCACAGTTGGACATCATCAGTGTTTGAATTTATGTGAGATTTTGTAAATTGTCAGATTCGCGTAAAATACGACCATGAAACTACAACCAGCTCACGCCTTTCGCGCGGAGTCGTACTCTCTACCACAGAGGTGACGCACTTAGAAATCATGTCCTACATTTTTGACAGATAGAAATATTTTTTAAAGGTTCCTATAATCGTCGACTATTGCTTCAGAAGTAGATTTCTTGTTTGAAGTTCGAGCACTTAGGGGTTAACAATTGGACAATCTCAGTGTTTGAAATAATTTGAGCATTGTGAGATTTGTGTAAAATAGGATCATGAAACTGCAGTCAGGTAACGCCGTGCATGACAATGGTGACGTTCCAAGAAATCATGCCCTACATTTTTGACAGATAGAACTTGAAGGTTCCTACAATCGTCGATTATTAGCTTCCGAAGTGGATTTTCGATTCGAAGTTTGAGCACTTAGGGGTTAACAATTGAACAATCTCAGAGTGTGAAAATTGTGAGATTCGTGTAAATAGCAACATGAAACCGCAGTCAAGTAACGCCATTCGTGTCAGTGGTGACGTTCCTGGAATAACAAAAATGAACAGGCAGAGGCGTATAGATAGACGTACGTGAATGTCGCGGGATTGGGGATGCGATGCCAAGACGCCCGTGCAGGTGCGATCGGTGATCCGGGCTGCCGCCATTTCGTCTGCCAAGGTATTGTCCGCAGTGGAAGTGGGATTGATCACGTCTTTCAGCTTCGACTGCGCCACAGCGGCCGCCGACTTGGATCCCCGTTTCTCCGCGGCCGCGGCTTTCTTCGCCGCAGCCTTCTTCTTACTCGCATCAGACACCATTGTCGCTGTCGCTCGCTTGTGCTCAGACGCACACGCGAATCCCAAAACCTGATCACACATCAAAAATTCACGAATTTTCCACTCAGAAGTCGCAAATTCACACAACAAAACCAAAAAAAATCCGACACCAAGTCTCGTTCCACATAAACCCCAACACACTCCTAACGTTCCCCATAACCCTAGATTAGACAATTTCCTTCGAAACACCATGCAGTACATCGCAATCACGTCCTCCTTTTTTCAAATTTCACAAACAACTTACTGACATCAAAACACCACTCACGTCGTAGTGAAAATTATAAACTCCGTGAAAGATCTCTCTGTGGCCTACATATTGGCAGATCTAATCCTAACTCCGAAATGACAGTCCTCCCAACACGCAATCGCCTCTAAAACACACACAATCGTAACAACCAACTCTAACCACCGACTTGACCAAAAATTTCAAACACAATCCAAAAATTCCGAAAGAAATTTCACCGATCTTTCTTGAAAATTGAATTCACGTCGACTGAAAGAATTAGAGCAATCAATCGATTATGGTCCCAACCTCGATCCCGATCCATTAAAAAAAAAAACCTCGGCCAAATCCTGTCCCTCACTCAACCAAAAAGTCCAAAAGGTTGCAGATCATTCCAATAGAACCTCAAAATTGCTGTAGAATATGGTTTGAAATGGTTACTTCGAATTCCAAGGACCGACGAGGACAATTGCTGTAAATGCTTACCGATCTTCAACGGAAGAGCTTTCGCGGCAATGAATGGAACTGGTCAAAGATGGAATTCAGTGGCGTGGATGCACCAAAATAAGATTGGTGAAAAATTCTCGAAGCAGATGGTGACAACGGCGGTGGTGATCGCAGACACAGGGATGCACGGCACCGAAGAAAAAAAACGCAAATAAGGGCCTGTTGCAAGGTCAAGGACCAAAGCAATCTCTTCAGAAACCTTCAGCCAAGTCGATCCGTGGTCTGTGACTGAGTTACTAACTTATTGAGTTAGTGAGTGAGTTAGTGACGGCCTTCCGAAGTTTCCTTTTCTTCTCGAACCTTCTTCCTGATAATCAGCTCTTTTACTGCAAGTTACACGGCTGAGTCGAGTCATGATCAACTACACTAATTTGTCCTAACAGTAAATTAGTGTAGGTTGATTGAAATAGTATTGAAATTTAATTAGTGTACGTTGATTGAATTAGTGCAGGTTGATTGAAATAGTATTGGAGGTATTGTTCCCTCAAAGAAATTTTGTGGTGGTAACACTAATTTTCTAGATGATACTAGATGATATTTATTTTTTATTTTTTAGGTGATATAAGACAATATAGTATAGTCATTGCACATATTTATAGATTTATGGGATTCCCAAAAAATAAAATTTCACAAGAAGAGCACTTTAGGAAATATTTCATGTCCATTTTGGTTAACTCAATTTATTTTTAGTAGAAAGAAATATAAATAGGTGGGTCATGGCAAGAACACAAAGCTTCCCATGGTAGTTGTCTATAGGAGAGATTATGAATCTCATCCGGATGTTATTGTGGCTATCTAAGTTCTATACACATTGCAAAGATTATAAAAAAAGTGTCCTTTGGGATTTTGGAATAATGAATGAACCTTTTGATATGTGTATAACTTCCATGGTTGTGTTATTCAAACTTATTAAAAGTGTTACTTTTCAATCCAATTCCAACTTGTTCAATCCTAATCCTACATGATTGAAATTATGAGCTAAATACAATTATCACTACATCAAAAAGCAATAGAGGGAAATTAGATATTAGAATAGTGTTTTGAAATGGTTTGCAAACCTGAAATGATTTTTTAATAAATTTTTCTTCAAAGACAAAAAGTCACATCTAACTCATTTTAATTCATGTTTTCAAGACTCAAATTGAATAAGTTATGTATATTTGGAATTAGAATTGTGTAATGAAGAGGCTCTAAAATTGTCCTATGGTAAGATGTTTACTATGGATACATTAAAAATTGCAAAGTGTACCCTTGTATTAAAAAGCTCTTTTAAAACAAGGTAACCATTGCATACCACACCTCAAGTGAACCACACTAGATTATTGCCACCATTTTGCAAAAATGATTTATCCAAATTCCTATAAAATTTGGTCATACAACACTTCACATTAAATTCTTCATAGATCATATCTGTGTTACTTAATGGGGTGTTTATTAATATGAAAGATGTGCCTATAGATGTTTCTTACATATCTATGCAATCAAATCAACAAAATTCATCTCCAATTTTTAAAAATCAATTGTCATATAAAATCATGAATATTAATGAAAAAATTGACCCAAAATGGAATTTTGCTTTTTTGAAATTCAAATTCAATAAACTTGAATGGAATTGTATATAGGAATTGAATATTAATTATGTAAAATAAAAAAAATCAATTATATTCTATATTATGCCAAATTCTTTGAATGACAAAATTGGGTGCCTTAAAACATTTCTTCCAAATATTGTATAGTATATAACCTACCTAGAATGTTTGAATGCTTGATCTTTTGAAAAACACACAAATCTTAGACTACAGAAACTAGAAACTTTAGAAACTACATGGAATAGTTAAGTGGACAAATAGATAAAATAGAAAAATGGACAAATGAAGAGCAAAATTTCACAATTTGTAAGATTATCATAGAATCACCCATAGTCAATCACTTAAGTGATTCCATGGCCATGTACTAGAACAATATCAGGCAATGTAAATTCTCTGCCATATAGATAGACATTCCAAAAATTGCAAATGTTTTGGTAATTTTATGCCTTGAATTGAAATTACTATAAATTTTGAAAGCCAAAAGTTGATTTGAACATATTTCTAATATATAGAATCTTCTAATTCTAATTATTCAAGAATTACTTTCCCATTCACTACTTCTTACTTAATTGCTCATAACTTCAAGACATGTGTTATGACCTTATTATAGGAGGTACTCCATTCCTGATCAATCCCACCCACCCTTCTGGCAATGTAGGCTGCTTTAAATTATGGCACAATTGTGGCATATTATGATTGGCTATAAAACTCTCAATATTGCAACCATCCCTTGGTCAAAAAATAGAAAGGTCTATATAACCAATATGAGTTGAATAAAATCTTTAGCTAAAAAATTCATAGTAATTATATTTTAAGAAATAAAAATCTCAAAAATCATGATAACCTTGTGAACTCTATTCCTGCACACAAGAAAATTTCCCCACTAAAGAAACCTACCCTACAAATATGTGTATCTACTTAAGTCAAAAATGGATTGCCTCCCTTAGTCCAAACCTTGAAAAAGAGTAAAAACACATTCCAAGCTGTGGTTGGAAATCTATTCTAACCTCAGTTGGAAATGGTTGCAACCTCCATGTTGTGTATGGGTCCTTGGTTGAGAATGGTTGGTTCTACCATAGTCTACTGATACAGTAGGTGGCAAAAATTAAATCAAATTAAAATTTCCTTCAAGGAAATTCAGTCAGAGAGGCCACAAGACTTGGAGAATCCATGATGTTGGCCGTTGGAAAGTGCCAAGTAAGGAACGTGGTGACAGCTAAGTTAAGTGCTCCATTTAATACAATAGAGTGTCGAGCAAACTGTCATGGGCCAGTGCCATGTCGGCTTTAAGAAGGCGTACATGAGTAAGACGTTCGACACGGTAAGGGAAGTCACAGCAGCAGTTAAGCAACACTTCAAAAAGATGACCAAGACAGATTTCCGTGCCTAGTACTGTACTGGCAGTCGCCACTGTTGACGTAACCATCATGAATTCTAGTATGACTACAGAAATATCTCAAGTAATCGTGTTTCAGAAGTCCTTGCAGATGTATCCAAATACTGCAGGTTAAGTTAGAGGGCACAAATCCAGCAATGTGTGAACACCATGATGTGCTTCAAAGCTTAAGTCATGGACAGTAGTACAACATCACGGCTTTATTTCTGAAAGTCTAGATTATCCACCGCTGTGATGAGAGCTCAAAATCAGGAGCCCTTGTACCATGAACTTGTGAGCATTAATCTCAATGCTCTTCCTTCAAGGAACCCCTCCAATCCTCTGAACCGTTTTTATCTATCTAGCTTATCTATCGGAACAACTAAAGCATTGCTGACTCTGACAAATGCTTTTGGCGGGTCAACAATAATATAATACAAGTGCTTTTTTTTGTAAATGCTCTCTGTGACCATACACGAGCAGAAGCACTATGAAACCCTCTCGTCTCCAAGATCAGCATTAACAATGTGACCGAAAGCTGCAGCACAGCGATCAAAAGAAAACAGATTGGCCAACCCACCTGTGTTTGTCAATGTGGTGAGGTTCAATAGAAGTCGCTCTCCTTATGGAATAAGAGCTTCAACCCATGGGTGGCAAATTGCCTGCTCTGGCTGCAGATGACCGAGGGCTATAAAATACCATTCAACACCTTCTGATAATAATCATACTGTCGTGTCCGCCATGCATCCAGGCTTTTGGCAATCAGTTCCAATACTGAAGAAACGCATTGCTGAACAACAGGCAACATAACTCAATTAGTTGCAAGCTCATAAAACAAAAAAGACGGTATCAAAGCACAACGACCATTCAAATTAAGCATTTTTGTACTCATGGCAGCTTGGCCACCAATGAAATAAATGACCAAACAAACAAAAATACTCCCTCTGTTTCTGAAGAAGACCCGTGTTTCCTTTGTAAAACACAAAGGAAACACGGGTCTTCTTCAGAAACAGAGGGAGTAACAAACCGACACGCTAAACTATGCAAACATTATGTCATACCAGCATGAAGCTCTAAACAGAAAAGTTCTTAGTCCATACGCTATATTCAACATTCCTTTGGAAGGCTTAGAAACGTACTTCTTCTGTCAAACTCAGATGAAATCGCTTCCGCATATTTTGCAAGGTACGAGGACCTCCTTTAAAGCATGGACATCCAGAGTCCTGCAATCGAAAAGGGTATGCCTCATTTAATGAATCACAAGAGAAAGATCTGATCTAGGAGTAAGAAAATCCGCACACAATCTACGCATTCGTAGAGCTAATAATAAGGACGTAGGATTCAGACTGGTTGCTCTGAACATGAAAGACACATTCAGTAAAGCTATCGTATGATCAAGAAAATCAGAAACCAATAAATCGACTTTCAAAAATTCAAAGTTATAAGGGGTTGGGGAGAAAAATGTCATCAAGGCGGAATTGCCGCTTCACCTGCATCATTTCCACAAGTAGAATGATCCGCTCTGCATGCTTCCGACAAGTTAAGAAACCTTGAATGCACAGAACCTGCCAAATCAAAGGTAGATGCCCAATCAAAAAGGGTCTAGCCTTCCCAATCAATATTCAACCAATAATCCACAACAGAAGAGAGCAGCACGCAACACCATAAATATTTTCTAGAAGTTCAGTATTTTAATGTGACTTTTGGTGGAAGCAGTGTGATCATAATAGCATGATATTGCTTTGACCTCACCATTCTGTAAGCCAGCACTTGTATCCATATAATGGCACGGGTACACTCCTAACCAACATGTATGACAATCACATGCAATTTACAAACGAAAAACACTATTGAAAGGCCAAAATGGTTTCTTCTATCTTCAGACCCTTCTCATACACGTCTTCGCAGAGCAAAAGTAAAACTTGGAATACGGAGTATATAACAAGGACATGACCAAGCTCTCTTAATCTGGAACAACAGAGCAGTTTACCTCCAAGCTTACAAGACCACCAAATCCATGTGCCAAGTTGAAAGCCAACTACTTGAATATGATAACGGTATCTCTATACTGACCATGTGGACTCTCAACAGCCAGTATAGACTTAGCCGCAAGTATATGTTAATGCATTAGAAAACAAAAATGCTTTACCAAATCCAAAAATTCGGCATTTGCCGCAAGCCCAGCAAGAACCAACGCTACCGACTCGACTGCCCGCTACTACACAGCAGAGATAAAAGATGTGGCTTTATCTTGGCATTTTCAAGAGATGCGCACATACCTTGAAGTAGTCATAGAATTCACTTGCGGTACCCTCCGCGTCTGAATCCATTACCTACATTAAAATAACCCAGACACAGAGGTCAGGTCCCCCACGTAGCATCGGCAATTTGCTAATAACAAAAAGAAACGGTCATCATAGCAACAAAATCATTGAGCTCAAGCAATCCCTAAAATGTCACCTCAAGAAGTTCGCGTGTCAATTTGAACGGAGCACTTTCAAAATTTACACCACCGGGAGAATTGGAGAGCATGTAACCGAAGTCAATGTGGATGATGTGGCCGTCCTCATCAATCAACAGGTTTGAGTTATGTCTATCTTTCACCTACCCAGCCAACCCCAAACTATGTCATGAACGTAATCATTCAAGGAGGAACTCCACGAAATGTGCTGAAAACCAGATGTGTGGCGTTTCAAGCTATAGCGTAAATGACCACGCTCCACAGCACAGCTGCTCAACTTAAAGAAGTGGATGAAAGCTGACAACAATTACAAATCGAATACAACTTTTATTCTTCACAAAAGGAACGAAGGCTTGAGCAGAAATACCTGAAGAATGTAACAAAGGATGGAATACCCTGCCATGCTCTCCACAAAGTTTCTCTGCCAATCCATAATTGTGTCAACATCTTCGATTTCAATGCTAATTTGCTATCAAGTGCATTGCTACTATGCAATCTAGTGACTATGCAATGGAGTTATTGTGACTCGCTATTGCTATCAAAAACTCAAAAACTTTAATTTTGACAGTAAACGCAAATGCTGCTATGAACGCAAGTTTAAGACAATGGTCTTCTTTCCCGACTCCAATAATATATATTTACCGGATAAAAGTCTTATAGAATTGAGATTTAAAATTTTGTAAGAAATAAAATGCTCACCTGAGCAAGTTTGAATGCAGGAGAGCCCTCAACATACTTCTTGCAGAAAAAATCTCGCAAACTGGTCACATCACTATTCCTACTTTTTATAGAATGAATTGAAGCCTGAAAGACATCAGCAAAGAAGATCCTCTCAGTATCAGGTAGAAATTGAGTACATAGGAGCGTAGTTGACATATGCAGCACTGTGTCAAATGAAATAATGGGTGTCAGGGAGTCAACTAACTCTAGAATCGATTAAGCTTTCAACCTTTAAGACCAGTGACCAAATTCATCACTATGAAGTCCAAGAAAAGGGCTCACCGTGTCGTATATGGTTTCAATCAGAGCTGTGTGCGAAGATGTGACAAGCACTTCATATGGGCGCAGCCAGAGAGGAAGACCAGCTTCCTGGAATATATCTGTACAAGAGTTGGAACAAAACATGAGACTAATTACATTTAGAGATAGATCGTCACAACAGCTCTGAAAGAGTACAATAATTCTTGTAGGTGATTCATGTCACACAAACAGTATTTTATATTGTCCAGAAGACATCTATATTATCCTCTTCTATAACACTAAGATTGAAAATACATTTGGCGCAACTGAGAAATCTGTATCCCTTCAAGTTTAATCGGACTAGCACCCGAACATAGAGCTGATCGATTACCATAGAAATGTCCAATGAGTTGCACTGCTAAATGCTCTTGCCTGCAGTCATCTCCACTCTTCACGATCATCTGGAATCCCAGAAGGAAAAATTAGCCAAGCGACTGGAAGCATGCATGAAGCTTATCATTGGCATACTATACCAAATACAAGAGTAAGCTTAGAACAGAAGAATCCTTGACTTACAGAGCGTAAATCCCAATCTGGACTAGAACTCCATTTAGAAGTCTTTCGTATCCTTTCCCTCTTCTTCTCCCACAATTCACCTGCAAGAGCATCTGTGGCCTTTCCTTTCGTCCCTACCCTGTCCTGCAAGAGTGAGCAGTTGAACAAAAAGTGAGAATGGAGATAAACCTTGCTACAATAAAACATTCTTCAAAGGTAGCAGACGTTCCAAGAGAGATGAGATCTCTGGGCAGAATCCACTGTACTCACCTCAGTCTGTGTCAAGGATGGAGTTGTACCACTCTTTTTGACTGGTAGACCCGCTGGGGCTTCTCCCTCTTCTACTGCAGCCTGACGAAGATACACGAAAGTTCAGTCTGCAAATCATAATGTAGAGGACGTGTTCCTCTAAGATATACCACCAGCCTAATCTTTACCTTTCAAAGTTTTAAATCTATGTCCACAATAGAGTTCCTATCTAGTTCACTTAGTTTAAAGATCCAAATAGAAGCACGACAAATAAGCAAAGTTCAGCAGCCGCCAAGATAATCATCTTACTTTAACTTCGGCCATGGCAATTGTACTTGGAACCCGCCGGTGGTCTTTCTTACGAGCCGGCTGTTCCTCCTCTATGTCCTCCATGTTCACCCCTGGCACTACAGATAATACCACAGTAACCCATTCTTCCAATTCTTCTTCTTCTCCACTGTCTTTCTTTTTCAGTTTCCCCCATGGATTCTTGACCTTTGACTTCTCCTGAAACCTTGATTCATCACCTCCTCTTGGTTCCCGGCTCACCGACAGGCCTTCCTTTAGCAAGCCATTCCCACCTAAAGTACAGGTTGCTGGACTTCGGCACTCTCTTAGTTCTCCCTCCTCACGGCTACAACTACAAGCTGTGAGGCTAGAACTAGAATAAATTCGACAGCCTTGATCTGTATCGAGTGACCTAGAATCTTCAAAATGTGGACTTTCCAGTAGACGTCCAGCTGATTGTGGCTTCCTTGGTTGCACAGAAAAGCTCACATCAACAACTTTCAATTTAGCTTCCCAAAGGTGTGCCATAGCAACGTCAATTGCCTTCGACGCACTTCGCAAAAGCTGCTGTGTATTTGGCTGTTGCACATCTGGTTGAAGAGGGTAAGCCCATGGAGGAGGCCGCTGCAATTGGGCATCCCCATTGGCGAGGGGTATGCCCCCTTTGACAGTCTTGGTCCCCGCAATAGATTGTTTTTGATCCTTAATCTGACCGCTGCACAATATCAAAGAGGCCATAAAAAGGAAATTCCATGATCCAAAATCTACACTCGCCCACAAATGAGGGTGCACACAGACGTGTGGGAGGAAAAAAGGATGGCTTCCACCAAACTAAGCGGACTTGTTTATAAGATAACCCACACACATTAGTAGTTTGCGCAAGTCCAGCTGTATAAACATTCTTCCATACTGGATCATTCAAACTGAACAACCACATTGAAACATTTTCAAATCTCTAACAAAAGGAATATGAGTATGCAACACCATCTAAAAATGAAGCGAATAAATGAGAAACCTGCTGCATGCTAATATATTGAGGCTATCTTTACATTGTAAAGGTGGCATTGACTAGACTATGTACTACAAAAAGATGCGATAAGGAAAGTGGCCAAACCTCTTAGCCTCGCATCGAAGAACCTCAATACAAATTAAATAGGGAGCTTTATCCCTCGAATTAAGAAGCACACACTCGTCCACGGGAATATGAACTACTCGGTACAACCCTTTGCCCATCGGGAAGCAAACCCCTGTACCACACATTCAAGCAAAAAGATGTTACCACGCTGAAGTTACCTTAAAATAGTAGCACTACTTACAACTATTGCAGAAGTCTATGCAGAAAGACTAGCGCAGGCAACTGAAGTAGATTATCAGAAAAGTCAAGGGAATGCGAGAAAGCTGGAACATAAATGATACAGTAGCCTCTCATGCATGGTATAATTGAGACAGGCTCCTACTCAAATGAAGCAAAATGACATAGTTCAACTTCTTGTACTCATGGCATAGCAGACGCCCCACTTCCGATTACCACAGAAATGCACATACCTCCGTCACTCTCTGCAGCTACCAGTTGTTGATTAAGCTCCGCAACAGACTGTCCATGAAAGAAAGTCAAGGCTTACACATTTAGAGCTCATTCGTATGATACAATCATAGAGTTTCTCAACAGAGACCAAAACATATATTGCAAGAAAAATATCAGAGTACGGTTCATTGCAGGCACTTTAAGAGTCAGACAAGTCAGCCCTTGAGTATCTGAATTAGAAGTTAAGATGAAATGCAGACGCGTGCTCTTTTCACACCGGTATCGTACTGCAACCCATCACAAGACCACAAAGTTCGAGTAGGCCACAAACCTCTCGCAGAGCATGAAGACGGTCTTCCATAGGAAAGCAATCTACAAGGCCCGATGAAGTATCACAAAGTGACTGTACAAGGTCCAATGTTGCCTGGTAGACACCCTTTCTCATGCTTGATGCGGAGTACTTTGGAAGAGGTGGTTTTGTTGACGTTTTTTCTATCCTTTTCTGCCCATCTTTAGTTGACGCTTTCTCTGGCCGCTTCTGTGGAAACAAAGTAAGAAGCAGAGCACATCATTTAACCAGATATTGCAGGAGAATGCAATATGGTAATCACCCAACAGCACACCAGCGATGGAGAATGAAGTGCTAGTTCGAAAAAATCCAGCGCAGAATAGAGTCACTTGCAGCATGAAACACGTCTACAGCGCCGAAGCAAATACGTCTAGAATGTACGAGCTTACAATAAAAGACCTTCCCAGGTCAAAAAATGACGAATCCGTTGAAGGCAATTTCCAACTGGAACCAGTTGTGGAAGGCTTTTCTGTCACTGTTTGAGCCTCCCTTCTAAACGAATCAGATTCATCAGCATCAACTGGTCCTTTCTTCTTGATAGAATCACCGTCAAGACGCTGTTCTGCCTCCGTTGACCTCCCGAAACTAAGTTCCTTCCCAACAGTTTCGGAATCATGTGTACGATTTTTTCCACGGAAAGGTGTCATTACTCCTCGCAATGTTTCCTGAAGAAAGTTACCCTCATTTGATCCATCTGTACTCTCAGCACTCATGGAAAGGGAACCCGGTTCATCAGACAAGCCTCCTACTTCATCGTCACTCCGATCCTTGAACAGCTTAAGATTCCTTAAGAAAGACGGTGTAATGGACAGTGAACCAGGGGGCTCCCCATCCCGCTTCATACTAAATAACTTGGTACCCTCTTCCCCATCCTTTTTCATACTAAACAGCTTAGTACCCTCTTCCCCATCCTTTTTCATACTAAACAGCTTGGTACTTTCTTCCTTCAAGAAACGTTTCAAAAAGTTTTCAGTAACGGGACCATTTTCGATCAGAGCATGGTGGTCTTGCCCAGGGGTGGCTTCTACACCTTCAGGATGCACCTGCCGAAGAAAGAGCTTCCGGAACAGAAACTCGGAGCTTTCATCCTCCTCCTCTTCATCAGGCTTCTTTCTCATTAACATCCTAAAGAACCCTTCTTTCTCATCGTCATCACCGTCAAACCGAAAGAACCTCTTGAAAAATCCGTCTGGATTCGCCAGTTCCTCACTCCTCACCCCTTTCTCGTCGTCGTCTTTGTCCTTGAAGAAGTTTATTCGCTTGAAAAAATTCTCCGATTCTGTCTCTTTTGGAGGACGTCTGAAAATACTGTCGATCTCGACCTCCCGCACGGGTCTATCATGTACAATCACTTCGTCATCCTCTTTGTCTTCTCTGTCGTCTTTCTCCTCTTTGTCCCGAAACGGTTTCAGAAAAGCATTCCGCACTTTCGAAGTGGAGTTCTTCAATGCTTTCAATGCCTTCAAAGACGACTCCGTCTCCTCCCCACTGCTCCTCGTTGACTCCCGAAAGCCTTCATCAGCTGCAGTGGGCGTGGGTGGCGACGGTGGTGTTCGTTGCGACGGTGGGGAAGACGAGATCGGAAGCAAGCGCCGTGAAGAAAGAACTGCCTTAAACACTCGGCTGCCTTTTGTACTAGCGCTGAGGACACTTTTCTGAGGTCGAATCAGAGGCAGCCACTCACCGTTCAACGCAGCCTCCTGACACTTCTCCTGAACCTTCAGAATCTCGGTGTTGTCCTCCGCATCGTCGGCTTCCGCCAGAAGAAACCAATGCACCTTGATAGCAATGCGAAGCGACTTGCCGCACATGTCAATGATGTATCGCTCAAGCGAAGGGCATGGCATGTGAACCAACATGTAACAGAGCTGAAAGAGGTAACTCTCAATACCAGCCAGCGGCAATGTGTACATGCGATTACACAAATAGTCTCTAACTCCGCCATGCTCATGCTTGTATAAATAGCTCACGGCTATCCACTCGCAGAAAAACTCGGAGTCGAAGAAGCGGATCAGCCAGCCGCTGTCACCCGCGGCGCTCGGATTCTTCAGAATCTCCTTCGGGCCTTCTTCCGGATCCCGATATGAATAGCCAAGCAGGCGTCCCATAGCATTGGCCTGGACCAAAGCCATCTTGTACTCTATTTAGAATATCCTATGGCGCATAGCCGCCCATCCAGGAGTAGTAATGCAATACAACCTGCTGATACAACCAACAGAGGTCTTCCCCACACTGAAATCCGTTGCCATGTACCGATCCTATTGTCCCGACCGAAATCCTCTTCCCAATTCCCAATCGCGCATGCCTAGTTGTTCTCCAGTCATCACGAAAGTCGTCAACAGTATATCATTCCCTTTTCTGCACATCCTTGAGAATGTCACTGATTTCCGCAGCTCGAAGCCAAGAGCTTCGGTGTTTCCATCCATTCACTTTCTCCACCATTCCTTCAATGAACATTCTCCTTACAAATAGCTCTTCTCACCAGTGCAAATCAGGGCCACCTTGTAGTTGCCACTTAGAGGCCCTACAATGCGTGCCAAGAAAGTAAATTTGGCGTCATCGAAACACTCCACGGCCGAATGGAAGATGAGGAAACCCTAAGTGATTTCCGCTCCCTTCAAATGCCTGCAACCAACATTCCTGAAGCTTAAAATCCTGCACCGAGCACAACATGCCAAACGCGCATAAACACTTTCGCATGTAAACACTCTAAATTCTAAAAATTAAAAAGCAGAAAAACGAAAAATACAAAAAAAAAAACTCAAAACCTTAAAGCTGAACGATTTCCAATACCGATAGTGACATGAATCTGTCACTGCCAGAGCTCTGACATGCACACTTCTAGCATGCAGTCGTCCGACATGCACTCAGATTATTCGCCAGCTAGACGGAAATTAACGAAAAATCAATTAAGTTCACAGTAAGCTGTCGTAATTCCTCCAACTTAGTCGATTCCAAACTACTCCACAACCGGTATACCTCACACAAGAACCAATCTAGGGTTCCAAAAATCCCCGTCCTCGCCACCCCCCAATTCTCCACCCACTCTCGCACCGCGAAATTAAACCGCCAAGAAATTACCCCTCGAAAATCGTCTGTCCACCCCACACACACAAGCACGCATCGACACCGAAACCCTAGCTTGTCCAAAAAAATTCATCCCCATCGCTCCGGCCCACAATTCCCAAAACCTGCCATGACCCAAATCTACAGAATCCACGGACTCTCCAGCCAACCAGCCAACCAGCCAGTCAGAAAGCCAGCCAGCGCTCAAAGGAATGCGTCCGAGATCCGACGCGAAGGGCAGCTGTAAGTGGAATCGCTCAAACCAAACCAAACCTACCTGAGAAAAGCCAGATTTGGCGCAGAAGCTCGGTTGCGGAGCGAGCAGGCGGCGATGGATTTGCGCGAGAGGAAGACGGAATGCACGATTTCGCGAGCGGGGATTGCCGATCCGGGGAAGAAGGGGGGAAGAAGGGGACGGGGAGCAAGGGGGTGGACGAACGAGTGAGCTTGTTGCAAGTTCGACGCGGTCGAAGAAAGCCAGAGGCAAATGTGTCTTGGTGTATGATTCTGCAGTCTGCGTGCTCTGCCTGCCCTGGGCTGCAGCGGCTCCAGCCGGCTCGACCAAGGCAGTCCCGGTGCCCGCTACGGGTATCCCCGGATACGAGAGTCCGGGTGGGAAAGGGTATGGGAGGGTGTCGGAGGGTGTGTCCGGGTATGTGAGCTTCGGAGGACTTGGTCAGGGACGGATGATAAAGAGCATTGGGTGTGTCGAGGGATCACGGAGTTAGGGGCCGTTTCTAGGGGCTGCTTTACCCCTCTTGTGTATTTTCAGTTTTGGTGACTTTAAATACATATTTCTATGATTCTTGAGAATCATAGAATCATAGTTTCTTTTATCTCCACATAGCAGTGTCCATTCTTTAACTTCAATTCTTGAATGATTTGTTTTGACTTCCAAGAAGATGAAAGTAGTCATTTTTGGTCATTTAAACATTTAAGAAGCTCCAAATCTACGCCACCTCATCATAAGGAGAGAACAGTATGTTACATCAAGAAAGTCTCTTGTATGTCAATTAAGCAGGTCAAAACGCCTCATTCTAGGGGAAAAAAACATTCGTTGGTTGTAAAGAACCTTCTTGTATGAGAGTTAAGTAGGTCAAACCACCTCATCCTAGGAAAAAGCATAATATTGCATCAAGAAAGCCTCTTGTATATCAATTAAGCAGGCAACTACCTCATCCTAGGAAAGAACATTTTGTCACATCGAAAAAGCCTCTTGTATGTCAGTTAAGCATGTTAAACCACCTCATCATGGGAAAGAACATTTTGTCACATCAAAAAAGCCTCTTGTGTATCAATTAATTAGGTAAAAACACCTCACTTTAAAAGTAGAAAGGAATTTTCTTGTATGTCGGTGAAGAAGGTCAAGCTACCTGATCCTAAGAAAAAACATTCTATCACATCAAGAAAGCTTTTTGTATGTCAATGAAGCAAATCAACCACCTCATCCTAGAAAAGAACATTTATTTGCAGTAAAGAATCTTCTTTTATATCACTTAAGTAGGTTAAGCCACCTCAACCTAGGTAAAAAACTTTCTTGTATGTCAGTGAAAGAGATCAAGTCACCTTATCCTAGAAAAGAGTATTCTATTACATCAAAAAAGGTTCTTGTATGTTAGTTAAGTTGTCAACCACCTCATCCTAGAAAAGAACATTTTACCACATGATTAAAGCTTCTTGTATGTCAAGTAAGCAAGTCAACCACTTCATCATTAGAAAAAATATTCATTTGTACTAAGGAACCTTCTTGTATGTTAGTTAAGTAGGTCAAACCACCTCATCTTTAAAAAGAGCATTCTATGAGATCATAAAAAACTCTTATATATTAGTTAAGCATATTAACCACCTCATCTTAACAAAGACTATTCATTCATAGTAAGAAATCTTCTTGTATGTTAGTGAGGAGGCCAAGCCACCTCAACTTAACAATGAACATTCATTGGCAGTAAGGAAGCTTCTTATATGTAAATCAAGGTCAAGCTATCTCATCCCATGAAAAAAGAATTCATTTACAACAAACATGTCTTTTGTATGTCAATCAAGGAGGTCAAACCACCACATCCTAGGAAAGAACATTTCTTTGTAGAGATAGACAATGGGAGTAATGTTGTGCATCTACTAATAAAAATATTAGCTTTTAAAGTTGACTTTCTAAATTGCTATAAATCACAATAACATTTCTAAACATCTTTTGTTTTTAAATAAATAAATGTGCATTACATTATGCATTTTTGAGAAATAGATTGGTGTTCACGTATAAATGAAATTTTTGGAATTTTAAGTTTTAAATTACACTTATTTAGTTGGATTTACTATTGTAATAAGTTATATCCCAAAATAAATTTTGGAACTACAAATTCAATTGATTTCTAAACAAGGTTTCTAAATTTAATTGTGCTCCAAATATTGGCATTTTTAGATTGTTTTTTTATGAATTTATAATCCTATAATCCTAAATATGAGTGTTTATAAAATTTCAAAATACATATGTTTATGAGGTTTCCTAAAACAATCACTTTTCAAACTAAAAGAAATATCTAAATTTAACTTCATTTGTCTTCATGTATAATTCAAAATGCATTGATACAAAAGAAAATAAATAAAATTAGTGACAATTTCAAATGACAACTAGAACAAAGAGTGAACAAATTTAGGGATGGGTTGAAATGTAAGTTTAATACACTCTACATTTTGGAAATTTCATAGAAGATTTTCTTCAAATATTGAATTATTAATATTTTTTAACAATAAATGTATGGTGCTAGTATAGTAGTAGATGGCTTTAGATCATTTTTTAAAACAAAAGCAACAAGTTTGATTTCACATAATTGAAAAGATGAGTGCAAAGTTGAATAATTTTTTAATACAATTTTAAAAAATCAAATCAAATAATTTAAACTAAAAACAATTGATTTGAAATACATTGATTTTTTTAATAAGTATCATTATTCATCATAATTATGCAAGTGTATTGTCAAAGTTGAAGTTTGGAATTCCTACAATTTTGTTCTATTTTTTATATTTTGTTTTCATTCTATATTTTTTATTCATTAATGAAAAATATTAATAAAAAAATATATAAAAAGTCTTAAATATTCAATTTAAATTTCCTACAAATTTTTTTTAACTTAATCATCTCTTTTATTCAAAAAGTCTAACATATTTATTAATTTAACCAAAGAAATATTAAAATGTTATGAATCAAAAGGTGTTTATCATGGGCTTTGGGCTACAATGTAAGAAATTTTTATTTTGACCAAATAAAGAGAATTCTAAATGAATTCTTGAATTTTTTTAATTATACATGTTAGTATAAATAATATTCAAAATCTCCTAAGAATTTTTGTCAATTAACCCCTAAAGGACCAAGGCCTTATTTCTGCCAAAAAACACTCAAAACTGCAATTTCTGTAGCAAAGAGTAAAAAAATTTAAAACTTATTTATTTTGCACATCCAACCATAGGATCTTATACCTTACTAGTATGAAAATGTGTGAAAAAAAATTCAGAAATTTTGACCACATAGATTAAAAGATACGTGAAAAGATATTAGCGTTTAAAGTGAATAAAACAACTTTTTCAGCTCCTTGCAAGATTGGATTATTTGACTTTGAACTTTTTTAACTTAAAATTTTTTCACTACAAGTTTTGAGCTATAAATCCTTATTGTGTGAAATTGAGTTGAGAGTATAGGGAAAAAAGAAATTAAAAAAAAAACTTAATTTTCATGGTTAAAAAAATTACTAAGTAGAAGTAGGTATGAGAAAGAAGGAAAATTTAAATTATTACTATCTTTAAGATGGAATTAAAAAGCAGTAATCCCAATGGTAAGATTGTTCTAGCAAGCAAACAAAATCATGTGAATTTTATTTTCAAAAAAATTGTAAAAGTTGCATTCAGAAATGAATTCTATAACTTATTTTTTCAAGAAGATGCTCTAACTACTCGAAAAACTAGATTGTCCATAGCTTTCTCATAATAAGTCCAAATGGAATGAATCAAAGCTTCCTATGCAGACAAAAATATAATCTATGAGAAAAAAAAATTTAGAAAAAAAACTCAAATTTTTGAAATTTTTTTTGCTACCCCCTCTCCCTTGTTTTGAGCTTATTTGGGCATGACTTTCGTTCCTAGGCATCAATTGCAAAAAAAATTATATTCCCATGAATCTCATCAGTTTTTCTATCTTTAAAAAAAATTTCAAAAAATCATGACAAAATTTCAGCCCGTAGGTACCTGCCTGAAATCCAATTTGTCCCCCGAAGGGACAATGGCCTTTAGGGATTAACAAAAATTGCCATAACCAATTAGTTTTCCTCAATTTTTAGAGTAGAGTGACTTACACTTGGAGGACAAATCAAGGAATGATTGCAAGAATAATTGTACTATTTCATGCCATTATTCTTGAAGCAAAGTGATTATTGACTATTTATATGCATCATATTGCTAAATGACTTCATATTTATATGCAAGATACTCCGAGTTATTTTATTCTATCTGGTCCATATTTTTTTGTATACAAGATTGCAATTGAATTATTATTCAAATTGAATACTTTTTTGGAATAACTACAAGGTATAATTGTATGCACATAAATCAAATTAGGTTGTCTTCTTCATTAACTATGTTCTAGGTCTTGCAATTTAGATCTTGCAATTTAGGTCTCACCTTTAATTGTGCAAAGAAGGATTAGGTATAAAGTGTATTTCATCTTTCTTCATGCATTGTCTTGAGTTTAGCTTAAAATTCAAGATTATGGACTCAAGATACAAACACTTGTCTTACATACCTTATATTTTTGAATTATCATTGGTGAAAACAAAATCAAAGACAATTCAAAAGAGTTATATTTTGGATCAAAAAGAGTTTAATTGATTGCTAGTTTTTATTATTCACATGCAAATACCCCTAAGTTTACTCTCATTTTAAAATGAAGACAAAAATTTCCACTTTTGGATTGAAGTTATGTATTATTACTTTACCTCATCTTTTTTTTTAGTCCAAAAATTCTGCATTATTCCTTCCCTCCAATTCCACTTTCATCTATTTTCATTAAAAATTTCATCCACTTTCATCTACTATCCATGGATTTTTCCCATCCACTTTCATCCATTTTCATCCATTTTTCCATCCCCTTCTCTTCACTTCTTTTTATGTTTTAAAAGAATAGATGCTCCCCACTTCCCAATCCAAGCTTCTTATTCACCACTCACATACCAACATTCCTCATTATAGATGCATGTAACTAGGTCTAGGGGCTTTATCAACGAGGTTGTTATTGATGAATGACAAGTGCAATGGATCCTATTAATGAATAATTTTGAGGCTCAAATGTAACAATGAATAACTTTGAGGCTGAAATGTAATCAAAATCAAAACCACAAAGTTTGCTTGGTTGCCAATGCTCTCAAGAGATTTTAAGAACTTCCTACAAAATCTACAAGACTTTGTAGAAATCCTTTGTAGAAATATCATTTGCAATTACTTTGCCACCTATTTGACTCCTCTTGCCAAAATGTAAAAAATAATTATACTTCTTACAACTATCTTACAACATCCACTATCACCTATTGGGCCTATTTGACTGTTTTTGCCAAAATGTGAAAGATAACTAATGTGCTTCTTATAACTATCCTACATTTTTAGTGCCCACTTACTCCACTACTTTTTTGCTCCATTGTCCACTTGTTTTAGCCAAAACACAAAAGGTAATTATGTTTATTACATCTCCAATGCCTACTTGTTCCAACTAAAATGCAAAAGGTAAAAAGGTAAGTATGTTTATTTACAATTATCTTACATCTCTAATGTTTGCTTATTTATGTACAAATATGAAAAGCACTTATGCTTCTTACAACACCGTCACTCTCCACTCACTGCCCCCTCTACCCCTTGACATTGTCACACTCTTTTTGTTGCTCACACGACTTTGACATGCTTTTCTCATTGCTCACACACTTCCTACTGACATTGTCACACTCTTCCCGTTGCTCACACACTTTCTCCTCACATTGTCACACTCTTCCCTTTGCTCACACACTTTCTCCTCACATTGTCACACTCTTCCCGTTGCTCACCCGTTGCCTCTTGACACTGTAGCACTCTTCCCATTGCTCACCCGTTGCCTCTTGACACTATAACACTCTTCCCATTGCTCACCCATTGCCTCTTGACACTGTCGCACTCTTCCCCGTTGCTCACCCATTGCCTCTTGACACTGTCGCACTCTTCCCATTGCTCACCCATTGCCTCTTGACATTGTCGCACTCTTCCCCATTGCTCACCCATTGCCTCTTGACACTGTCGCACTCTTCCCCGTTGCTCACCTGTTACCTCTTGACATTGTCCCACTATCTCCATTACTTCTCACATCTACCCACTACTCCTAATGTTGTTATTTTTTTCATTGCTCTATTAATTGCTCTTGAGATTTTCATGTTCTTTATTGCTTCGATAGAATGCAAAAGGTAACCCTTAACAAGAGTCCAAAAGAAAATGTTGTCTCTTACAACTATTCTTGAACTCTTAATATTGTGCCTCTTTTATGATACAATGCAAAATGTAATTTTGCCTCCTACTCCATGTCTTTTTGTTTCCTTTGAGATAATACAAAATGTTATTATAAAGGTTCACTTTGGGACAATGCATTGGGTCAAAGAGAATGACAAAGGTGCAAAGACTTCAATACATTGAAATATAGAGGTACTAGTGGTAGGATGCTATTTAATTTAATTTGTGGCTCTAAACAAGTTTAGAGTGTCCTTAGTGCACAACTTCAATGCATCTCTAAAATTAAACATTGTTCTAAAATTTGAATTTGTCACTGGTTTATAATTTATTTAGAATTTAGAATTTATATCGTCGGAAATGCGTCTCAAAGTACTTTAAATAGGTATAGATACCCCTCAAATTTAAACATTTGACAAGGAAAAGAAACCACTTCAAGAGTAAGCTAAATTACAAATCTGTAGAGGTCTTGACAAATCACACTTACCAATGCAAATTGCATGACATTTTAGAGTGCAATTAGCATGTTTTTTCAAGGTTTGTGTGCTATTCAATGGAATATATTTTGATTGTTGAATATTCAATTTCAACTATTTTTGCATCTATTCAAGGTACTTTCGGATGCACTTCCAATTATATAAATTCTAAGTTGTAGTTATACAAGTTCACAATTTATTGCAGAGTGCATTGAAGTTGTGTATTTTGGGGGAGAATTTTGCTCAGAAAAATGGCTGCCCATAACCATCACTTCACCAGCAACTACACGACCACACATTTATAGATATGCGTTTCAAAATGAATGTCCATGAATTAAATGAATGTCCTCCATAAGTTAAATGAATGCCAATTGATTGGAAATACTGTAGTGGCTCAAAATTACTGTGACCACTTTAATTTGGGAGAATCACCTTGCCTCCGGCGTCCAATGCTTCTGATTCCCACCTGGGCTACCATTCTACAGTTCTGGTCACCCTAAATATTCCAGCCACACTAAATCTTGTCGTATCTCACCAAGAATATAGATATGACCTAACGTACATACAAGATTCTTCCCACATTCCCGCGTCGTCTGTCTGGAGTGGAGGTCGGTTCTTTCGTGAAACCTGGCGAGTTGCAGCTGCGCTGAATTGTCAAGCGCCTTGTGATTTTTAGAAGAAGTTGATGCTCGATTGAAGGAGTTTCCGGGATTGTGCTGCGGAGGAAATGTACTGTAGGGATTTTAACTAGCAGTCAAAAGCTCGAGTCGGTTGAGGACGGAAGAAGCGAGGTTTCAGTTCAGAGTAGAATTTGGTTCTCATGACAAAGAGATTCGGACAGAAGAGAGTTTTCAAGAAATTGCGAAGAAATTGCTTCTCGATTTGTTGTTTTTGTGGATTGTGTGGCGGAGGAGATGTAGGGATTGAACCAACAGTTATAAAGCCCGAGTCGGTTGGGCGAGGAAGGTACGATTAGGGTACTGTTTCTTTAAGTCAGAGCAAGAGTGTAATAAAGCAGAATTGATAAGTACCTTTCAAAAAATTAATAAATACCGTTCTACTCTAATAAAGCAGAATTCACTACTAGGAATTCACTGCTTTTTATTCAGACTCCACTTTCAAGAGTGCATTGACATTTTAGATTGCTAGAGCAGAAGTTCCTGATTAGAAGATAAACGTGTCAACACGAAAAGACCACTAAACCATAAACGAAAGCAAAGTAAAAGGCAACTCACCCCAGAAACTACCTAAACACATTGTCACAAGAAGAATTTCAGCCTTGCAATTCAACGTGCCAAATAAAAACACCATTTTCCAATAGAGCCGCAAAACAGAATAAAAGTGCATCTATAATAGAGATGGCCCTGTTATCCTATATCTACGGCCTTCCACTACTCAAAAGGACTCTGAAAGATATCAAGTACGCGAGCTCTAAGAACAATGGCCTTAGATCATTGCTTCATAGTCTTAGATCATCATTTGCAAATGCTGTTTCGCCTACGTTTTATATCTTCATTACCTATAATCAGCAAACTCCAGACCACTCTTGCATCAACACAAATCAATACAGTTCAGAAGAGCAGAACTTACCGAGGCAAATGTGGGCATTGCTGTAGATGTGAGGATGTAATGGAGGTATTTGCATGAATATGACCTGCAAATAGGAGTATGAGAAAAAGGAACATGCAGACAATATAGACAATACAAGCTGGAAAAAAAATCCACATATTATTTAAAGGGCATTAATACCTGAGGCGCCTCCATAGGATAGTGTTCCGGAAAATCGACTTGCAAACGAAATTGTTGGCCTTCGTACAACGTATTCGGAGCTCCATGGACCTCAATTATCCATCTGAAGACACATATTTATGCCAGAGTTAATCGCTAAGAGTGACTACTTCCAAATCTATAGGAGTTCAAATAAAGCACTTAGGATGCTCCAAGGTAACAAAAAATGCCAATTGCAAGAAGAAATCATAGCGTGCAATTTATAACGATAGAAATAAATTTTGTGAGTTACTATAATCGACTATTAGCTTCTAAAGTGGAATTCTTATTATAAGCTTGAGCACCTATAAATTAATGGCAGATCTAGTCAAGACCAAGAGGACAGGATACCCTGACCCTAAACCCTAAACTGCTTCCCATCAATCCCAGCGGATGATTACCTTTGCAGACTGTCGGTAACTTTATGCTTGAATCCACACGGAGCGTTCACTTGCCACTCGGTGAGCTCTTTCTGCAACCGATTTGCAGCAATCCGACTCAGAACCTGCACAATCCACCATACACTAAGGGAAACGAATTCGGACATCATTACGAAAGCATAAAAAACCCGACAACAACGTTAAACATTCTTAGCACACTCTTGGCAACCATGCAGCGACATCACAACCCGGAAAAACGAAACCCTAGTGATAAACTACCAAATCTCCTCCCCCAGCAATGAACAACAGAGAGAGTGACTTCCACCCCCGCACCTTCTCCTGTTGGCTGTATCCCGATGAACTCATGATGGAACCTCAGGATGGTCCGAAATTCCACACGTGGCTGAGAGATCGCTGCGGAAGAAGGAAACCATGTCACGCCGGCCAACCAAACAGAATTCCCAGGAATCGTAGAAATGAAGAAGCGAAGCGACGGATGAAGTCAATTGGCAGCGAGGAGGTCCATGGCGATGCGGGGAGATGTCAAAACACCATCACACGAGGGATGGAAGCGATCATTCTGCAAGAACGAAGAGTAGTACAATCGAAACCCTAGCCATGTCTGCAAAATAAATGAGGAAATGGTCAAGCTCTGTCTGGCCAAAGCTCCCTTTCTCTTTTGTGCAGGGGACTGGTTTGTGATATGTTTGTTCATGTGCCTTCCAGGTGTGAGAGGCACTTAGGCTGTCATCAGACCAGGGTCGTGAGCGTATCTCACATCTACTTTCTTTAGTATTAAAGATATTCTTACTCAATCTGTAGATGTTTCAGTCTTGAAGGGGTCAACATTTGAGGCACCCATCCATGGGATTGGGCTATCGACTCCACTGAACACTGATGAGTGCCTGTGCTTCGAAAGGTATACTAAAGAGAATCTCCTTTCCCTACCTAAACTTGATCCCACTATGATGCAGCCGCCCTGCCTCTGCACCACCACCCTCCGATTGAAAATTCCCCGCCATCGATCTCTGTTCTAAAATAATTGAACCCCCTCCCCATGTCGTCGATTTCAGTTTTTGGAAAAAAAAAATATCACTGTCAACGAACGCATTCGACATGGAACATGACCCAAATCGTATTGTTGGACGTTTCCACATGCCTTCCAGACTCCAATAACTCTAGGTAGCATCCACGGGAGATTCTTGGACTTATAGATCCACTTCTCAACCAGGATATGGAATCCTCAACAGTCAAAAATTTTACTGCCACTGGAATTGCCAGATTCTACATTGTTGCGACGCGAAGTTGTGTTTACGGTTTGCGCAGCTTTGCGAAGGTTTTGGCACCGTCGTTGCAGAGGTGTGTTCTCTTCGGGGTCAAATATTCAATGAAGCTCGCACTATGGTGGACGACAGTGATGTGTGAAGTCTGGGAGCGTAAACCCTAATTCACAAATGCTTGATCAGTTTGTTTCGTCAGAGTTTCGTCACTCTGTTCAATTCTTGCTGTGATATGCATATGTGCTTGTGTGCTTCACGTGGTTTTGAATTTGGGTAAGTTAGATGGTGGCCAGTTTTTGAATTTTGAGTTTCTTGAATGATGAGTGTGAGTAATTTAGTATTGGAGCTAAATTTTCTGCGCCTTTGTTGTCCATACTTGTGGTCTCCTGGCTTTCTCCTGCAATGGTCTTAGGCCCCACTTTACGAACCCTGTCATGTCGAACCATTTTGGAGCGAGGCTGATTCTCCTTGTTGTGTTGCTTGCAACAAGTGTGAGGATCTCATAGCAGGGTATAACCTTAAACCCTAAACTAACTCCTGAGCTGCCCTAATGCCGCAACCTCATTGCTTGCGAGGTGAACTTTGGGAATGTGTTTCGTGATCATCGATGGTCCATGAGTGACGTGGAGATCAAGAACAGTAGTGTCGATTCCAAGGTATGCTTGATCGATGTCTTCCTCTCTGTGTTTGGTTTCATTGTTGCTCTTCTCTACAAATTACTATTCTTTGGGTTGTGGATCAATGACGGTTGAAATGGATTTGGATTTGATGTCAGTTGCAGTATTGGTTGCACTTAGGTTTTGTGCATTTTGAGGATTGGTTTCTGGTTTCGACCGAATGGTAGTGTGTGCGCTGCGCTTTGATTGTTTGTTGGATGGTTGGAGGGTGTGATTGAGGTAAAGGAAGAATTTGAGAGTCTTAATGAATATGGTGAGATGGTGTTGTTGTGTGTGAGTCTGAGGTCAGGGGTGATGATTTTAGGGTTATTGTGATGCATCTCATGAAATTCGGGTTCAGGTTTAGTTCAGTTTTGAACTTTTCTTAACACGCACACCCATACAAGAATTTTTTGTAAAATTTTTTCAACCAACTAGTGGTTGTAGCTTGCTATGCTACGCATTCATCATTAGAATTTTATAAGAATTTTTATGTATTAGATAGAATGTAGAACAAAAATTTCAATAAACCTTCAACTAAAAATGACTAAAATCTTTGTATAATTTTTTTTTATAAGTAAGCATATATTGAAATGTACAATAGAAATTTATTGAATGATGAATGAAATACATGCAATGATGAATACGGTAAAAGATACACGTACATTAGAATGCATTAGAAATTTGACTCAATTGTTACAAACAATGGCAATCCAAATAGAAAAACTTGTAAATCTCAACAATTTAAATCAAAGCTCACAAAAGTACAAAATCATAGAAATGCAAAAGAAGTATAAAGCCAAGAAAAACAATGGAATTGCTACCTTTATAACATCACCATATTGATCTTCTTTATATCACCTCAATTGCACCAACTATATTATTTCTATAATATCACCTCTTATAAAAAGTGATATTACAGAGGTGATTGTGAACTGCTACTCTATTTCAATAATATCACGTTGTGTGAAAATATGATTTTTATGTACGCATGATTGGAAATATTTTTATAAAATAGTTAAAATAATTATTTTAAAGACTTATCGAAATCATTATCATGCATTTTATTCAAATATATCAAATTTTTACTAATATGTAATACAATGAATGCGTAGCAATGAATGCGTAGCATAGCAAGCACGAGCCCCTAATATTAATGGTAGCATTTGTGATATTACAGAGGGACTTATGATTTTAGTAGTATGATGACTAGCAGTTGGCACTTGCTATGCTACACATTCACCATTAGAATTTCATAAGAATTTTTATGCATTAGATAGAATGCAGAGCAAGAATTTCAAAAAATATTTAGATAAAAATTACTAAAATCTTCATATAATTTTTTTATGTGTAAGCATATATTGAAATGTACTGTAGAAATTTATTGAATGATGAATGAAACATATGCAATGGTAAATTCTATAAAAGATACACATATATTAGAATGCATTAGAAATTTGACTCCATTGTTACAAAAAATGGCAACCCAAATTGAAGAATTGAAAAAAAACACTTATAAATCTCAAAAACTTTGTGAACTTATAAATAAGCATTTACTAAAATAAACAATAAAAATTCAATGAATGATGAATGAAATACATGCAATGATGAATATGGTAAAAGATACACATATAAATCTCAAAAGCTTCATGAACAATTTAATTGTTGTGAAATTCAAAATCAGTTCAATCTAATAAATTTCTCAAAATCATTTGGTAGTAGCAATAGAAAATTGAAATCAAAAGCTCAAAGCTCACAAGAGCACAAAATCATAGAAATGCAAAAGAAGTATAAAGCCAAGAAAAACAATGGAATTGCTACCCTTTATAATATCACCATATTGATCATCTTTAATATCACCTCAATCGCAACGGCTATATTATTTCTATAATATTATCCTTTCTAAAAAGTGATATTATAAAGGTGATTGTGAAGTGCTACTCTATTTTAGTAATATCACATGGTGGGAAAATATTATTTCTAAATATGCATGATTGGAAATATTTTTATAGAATAATTCAAATAATTATTTTAAAGACTTATCGAAATCATTATCATGCATTCTATTCAAATATATCAAAATTTTACTAATATGTGATACAATAAATGCATAGCATAGCAAGCATGAGCCCCTAGTATTAATGGTAGCATTTGTGATATTACAGAGGGACTTATGATTTTAGTAGTATGATAGTATGACTAGCGTTTGTCGCTTGGTATGCTATGCATTCATCATTAGAATTTTATAAGAATTTTTATGTATTATATAGAATGTTGAACAAAAATTTCAATAAATCTTTAAATAAAACTGACTAAAATCTTTGTATAATTTTTTTTATAAGTAAGCATATAATGAAATGTACAATAGAAATTTATTGAATGATGAATGAAACATATGCAATGGTAAATACTATAAAAGATATACGTGCATTAGAATGCATTAGAAATTTGACTTCATTGTTACAAAAAATGGCAATCCAAATTAAAAAATTGAAAAGAAAAACTTATAAATCTCAAAAAATTTGTGAACAACTTAATTGTTGTGGAATCCTAAATCGCTTCAATTGAATAAATTTCTCAAAATCATTTGGTAGTAGCAATAGAAAATTGAAATCATGAAAGCTCAAAGCTCACAAAAGCACAAAATCATAGAAGTACAAAGAAGTGTAAAGCCAAGAGAAACAATGGATTCGCTACCTCTATAATATCATCCTATGGATCCTCTTTAATATCACCTTAATTGCAACAACTATATTATATCTATAATAACACCCTTTGTAAAAAGTGATAGTACAGAAGTGATTGTGAACTGCTACTCTATTTCAGTAATATCACATTGTGTGAAAATACGATTTCTATGTATGCATGATTAGAAATATTTTTACAAAATATTTAAAATAATTATTTTAAAGACTTATCGAAATCATTATTATGCATTCTATTCAAATATATCAAAATTTTATTAATATGTGATACACTGAATGCGTAGCATAGCAAGTACGAGCCCCTAGTATTAATAGTAGCATTTGTGATATTATAGAGGGAGTTATGATTTTAGTAGTATGATAGAAAAATGACTTGTCCCCCTTTTGAAATTTTGTGAAAGTTTAGCAACCAATGAGAAAATGATACATGTACTCCTTTTGTTATTCTTGAATAATTAATTTAATAAACACTCATTTGTCACTATCCACTCAAGAGAAAAAACTAAATCAATTATAGCTCTAAAATGGAATTAAAACACACTAATCCCAATGGTATTGTTTTAGTAAGCAAATTATTCCTTGCAAAATTTTTTTGGAAGATTTATAAAAATGAGTTCAAAAATAAATTCTAAAATTTATTTTTTTGAAGAAGCTGCTATGATTGCCTACAAAACATGAAACTCTATAATTTTCACATTACTAATCAAATAGAATGAATAAGAGTTTTCTATGTAGAAAAAAATATAATCTTTGAGAAAATAAAAATAAAAATTTTATTTCAATTTTTTGAATTTTATCTTTGCCAAACTAATTTAGGGGCTTAGAGTGGTAGAACTTTTGCTCCCAAGTACCAATTGAAATAAAAATTAGATTTTTATAAAACTAATATGTTTTTTTTGTCTTCATGTAAATTTCAAAAAATAATATCAATAATCAAGGTCACATGAGTCTACCTAGAATCCCAAATGTCATGTCATTTTTTGTAATAAATAATAAATAATTTTTTTGTAATAAATTTATAATATGTACTATTAGTGGATTGAAGTACACTACGCCCCTCTAAAAAAAAGTTAGAAAAGTACTTTGGGGGGTTGTACTTAGGTTTGACAACTTTGGAGGATTAAAAAACTAAATCTTTTTGGGTTGTATTCAAATGAAATAAGTGAGTAACCTTATTAATATTTGTTTTTGTTGGCCATCAAACTCTAAAAATGTTTTTCTTAAGTTGCAATAAATACTTTTGTGAGAATTGGAAGTACATCAAATTTGTCTATAAAATAGAAAATATTTTGTGGGAAAAAGACAAACATTTAATTTTGACTATTTTATTAATACTTTGATAGAATATTTGTTGTGTGAAGGACTCCTATTAATAAATAGGACATACTTGTAATTATTGTTGAAATTTAAGAGTTTATGTGGCATCACTACTAGAAAATGCATGTTTTATGACTGCAAAATATGATTGCAATGAGTCAAAAAATATCAAAATATGACTAATGCCAAAATAATTGTAGATGATTTGGAACATAACTGGGTCTAATCATTACTGACGAGTCGTAATGGACACTAGTCATATTAACAGTCATATACGTTGGGGAGTATAATTAGCCGTTTTTTGCCAACATGGCATATATGTTGACTGTCCTTTGGGGCTTGATTTTTTCTTGAGTTGCCCGGGAAGAAAGAAAGAAAAGTCTATATAGTATATGACTCCATGTAATCATATTTTTAGCTGACATGGAATAAAACTCTATATAGTCATATTTTTGGCTGACGTGGAATATGAGCACAATGAGCCATATTTTTGGCTGACTTGAAAAATGACTACAGTAAGTCATATTTTAGCTAACATGGCATATGACTTTGTACAATTATGTTTTTTGTTTATGTAGAATATGACTCTTGTAAGTCATACTTTTATTGATGTAAAATATGACAGTTAGTTATATTTTCTGCTAATGTGAAAAATGACTATTTTGAGTCATATTTTTGAATGATGTGGAATATGACTCTCATGAGTAATATTTTTTTATTGATGTGAAATATGATTTTTGTGAGTCATATTTATGATTGATGTGGTAGTTCACATGAATGTGATTGATAATTTATAACTAATTGCAATCATGTTTTTAAAAGCGCAAAGTCATCTTTTGGCATACATAACTATAAACATTATATGACTAGCTAGTTATATCTTTGTCAATATATATTATAAAATATAACTTAAGCAAATTATTTTTCCAATGATTAAAAGTCACATGTGTGTGGTTTGTGATCAGGGTAACTATGGTCTAAAATAGCTTCAATTACAAACTACAATCACATTTTTTATGCATTTTAAATGGATATGACACATTGCAATTATACATCGAGATAATTGAATAGTTGAATAAAAAACTTTATGTGGTTAAAAAATGAATACATATGATTTGAGAGATATACAAGAGACAATCGTGCAAGAAAAAATGTGACTTTCTTCAATGATATTTATTAATCATCAATACAAAACATATATATTACAATGAATCATTTAGATAAGTCAATAGGATTTATTTTCTTTACAATAATGTGAAGATGGTTCTATTGAATCATAAGTAGCCTCCAATGACTTTATTTCAACTTTTCATGTTTGCATATACAATTAAAGAAATGGGAGGTTAATTTTTAGTGAATGAATAACAAAGCTCAACCTTCAATAACTTACATCAATACAAAATATGTAACACAAGTTTAAAGTAAGAAGAATAACAATGGTAATAAAGTGAAAAAGAAGGAAAAAGTGGTAAGTATTAAGAGATAACAACAAACAAGAGTTAAGATGCAACAAGGAGTTACAACTAAGAGACAACAAGAAACAACAAAAAAACAAAAGTTAAAATACAACAACAAGAAAACAAAAAGCAAAAACTAAGGCAAGAAGAGAAAAAAGTTAAAATGCAAGAAAAAGAAAGAATTTTGATGCAACAAGAAGAAACAAGAAGCATGAACTAAAGAGCAAGAAGAAGCAAGAGTTAAACTACGAACTAAAGAACAACAAAAGGCAACAACTAAGAAGCAAAATAAAAAAGCAACAAGAAGTAAAAGGTAGTAAACAATACAAGGCAAGAAAGAAGAGTCCAAAGAAGTGGCAACTAGAATTTTCAAAAATCCTAAAAAAGTAGTGGCTAGGGTTTCAACATCCTAAAAAAGTATTGATTAAATTTCAAAATCCAAAAATTAGGTGTATAAGATTTCAAAATCCTAAGTAATGGTTTGACCACATTTTTTTGATTGCCCATATTTTTTGAGGGTTGCCCAAAATAATATGATTGGAAATATAACTGAACTAAAAATATAACAAGGCATTTTTTCAACAATTTTCTTGCCCAAATTTACTTCAGGCTTCCAAAAACAAAAAAATGTAATCACTATAGAGATATAACTACAAAATATGACTCGAAAAAACGTGATTGTGAAATATGACTCCACGTCCCCAAATATGTTTCTTATGGTTCCTTATGAAGTATTTGGTGTTCTCAACGGGTGTATACTATACACCTATGAAGTACAAGGTCAAAATATGACTGCGACTAGTTGCTAGCCATATTTTCACAATCACAAAACATGCATTTTCTAGTATTGCATTCCCTTCTACAACAAAAAGTGGATAAGAAACAAATTTTTTGGGCTAATCTTCCAACTTTGGAAGCAACATATACATGGATTTTAGGATGGCTAATGGTCAAATCTCCATAAACATGTGTATTCTTCAAGAAATAAATTTTTTTGTGACTAGTGACAAAAAGTATTGTGAATACATTGAATACAATTCTAAGGTAATTTTTGTTGTTCATTCCAAAGTTCACTTAGATCTTGACCTTACATTTTGCAAGTCCTCACGCAAATGATGACTACAAGTTAATCAAAACTATTTGGTTGAACTCAATTTGAAAACTTATGGTGTACACTACCAAAAAACAAATAGTTGATTCTAAGCCATAAACTGTACACAATGTACAAAATATATATAGTGTACAATTTAAGTACACTTGAATTTTGCTAAGAGTGTACTTAGTGTAGTTGACTACCACCCTAGTTGGTTTGCAAATGACTTGAAAATTCCAATTCAAAAGTATTGAATATTTTGGAATATTGAAAATGAATGTACTAAACATTTTTAGATTCCCAAATTGAATGTATTAGACATTATGAGAACTTGTTATGAACCACAAAATGCGCAAGGCCTTTTTAGAGCTTGTAGAAATTTGTTGTAAAGGAGGTGGACTCAAATTTAACAAGAAGTCAATATTTCGATAAGGTGTATGAATTTAGTTTGAAATATAGTTGCATGATTTCAAACTTAGTATCTTCACTACAACAAAATGTGTATTTTATGACTACAGTCAATTATAATATTGAAAAATGTAACTGAGGTAGAAATCACTGTAGATGACTCAAAATATGACTAGGTCTAGTCATTATCGACTAGTCACATTTTTTTTGAGTCACATTTTCAATCATTTATTTTTTGGTCTAATTTCTTGTATTTTGCTTACATGGTGTACATGTTGACAACCTTTACAATTTGATTTTTTCTTGAGGTGCTTGCATGAGGAGGACACTCTCACTACATTTGAGGTACCCACGTATGGAGGAGTGATTTTTTGACCCCCTATTTACTTTTGAATAAACTATAATTTCATCCTAAACTTTTGAGCTTTGATTAACAATGACTAAAGGTTTCTATTGACAAAAATTTCAATTACAAATAACATAAGATATATTGTCTATCTAGAAAGGGTTGAAAAATGAACTAAAATAGCATGTTCTCCAACTAAAATATTTATAAAGCTCACATGAAGATGACTATTGCATCAATATTCAACCAAAATAAACTTTCAATAGAAAGCTGTTCCATAGAATTTCTTTTTCATTTTTCAAAATTTTTTTTCTTATATAATATAGAGGTGTGAAAGTTATTTTCAGCTTTATGGTGTATCTTTTTTCTTAAAAAATTTATAACTAATTACTATTAGCATAAAAAAATACCAATAATTCAAAATATAAACTTTTAAAGTAGTAAAATCTATCCATAATTGAATTTTTTAAATTGAATTTTAAGATGTATTACATGTATTACTTTTTCCGCCGCACGTGGGTTGCTAAAACGTGGACAGTGTCCTCCCCTTGGGTACTCAAGCAAGGAAAAAAATCCTACGTGACATGTGATTGAATGCAATCATATTTTCTGTTGATGTGAAATATGACTACAATGAGTCATATTTTGGCTAACGTGGAATATAACTATAATGAGTAACATTTTGACTGACGTGACATATGACTCTGTGTAGTCATATTTTTTACTTACGTGGAATATGACTATGGTGAGTCATATTTTTTGTTGATGCGTAATATGATAATTGTAAATCATATTTTTTTTTGTTGATGTTGAATGTGACTCTTATGAGTCATAATTTTGTTGATTTGAAATACAACTTGTGTAAGTGATATTTTCTTTTGATGTGTAATGTAATTCTTGTAAGTGATATATTTGGTTGATATAGCAATTCAATTGAATATCATTGGTAATTTTATGACTAAATATAATCATATAGTCATACATCAATATGGTTTAGCTACTAAATAAAAGAAATTATGCAATTAAAAATGAGTATACATGATTTACAAGATGTACAAGAAGTAGTCATATTGAAGAAGGAAAATGAAAAAAAAATGTAAATCTTTTCAAAGACATTTATTAGTCACTAATACAAAACATAATGTAAATATTATAATAACTTATTCTATGATTGAATATTCACACATGCTTGTAAGGTTCATATTACTTACAACAATGTGAAGCCGTTGATTCTATTATATTGTAAATAGCCTTCAATGACTTTACTCCAACTTTTAGTGCTTACGTACACAATCAAAGAGATCAATTTAGTGAATGAATAATAAAGGTTAATTTTCAAAGCTTTATGGCAATACAAATATGTAGCACAAGTTGAAGGTGAATAAAAGCCAAAACAACTATGTCTTTAAAAATTACAAGAAATAAAAAAGAATAATAATGGAGATGAAAAAAATAAGAAGCACAAGGTGGAAAGTATTAAAAGGTAGCAACAAATAAGAGCTAAGATGCAACAAAAGGCAACAAGAAACAAAAATAATATAAATTAAGGTGCAACAAGAGAAAAAAAAAATTAAAAAAGAATAAATAGCAAGATTTAAGAATCAATAAGAGATAAAAATTTAAGATGCAACTAAAGGCAACAACTAAGAAGCAACAACTAATAAGTAAAAACTAAGAGACAACAACTAAGAAGCAACAACTAACAGACTCATAACAACTAAGAAGCAACAACTAGTAAGTAAAAACTAAGAGACAACAACTAAGAAGCAACATGTAAACTAAAAGACAACAACTAAGAAGCAATAACTAAGAGTCTTACAACAATTAAGAAGTAACAATTAAGAGATTTGCAACAACTAAGAAGCAACAAATAAAAGACTCACAACAACTAAGAAGCAATAATTAAAAGATAACAACTAAAAAGCAACAACCAAAAAACAACAATTAAGAAGCAACAATTAAGAGATTTGTAACAACTAAGAAGCAACAAATAAAAGACTCACAACAACTAAGAAGCAACAATCAAAAGACAACAACTAAGAAACAATAATTAAGAGATAACAATTAAAAAGCAACAACCAAAAAACAACAATTAAGAAGCAACAACCAAGAGACAACAATAACAACAACAAAAGAAGCAATAAGACGTAAGAAGTAAGAGTCAAAAAGAAACAAATGACAAAGAAGAGAAGGCAAATGAAGTGGTGGCTAGGGTTTCAATATCTTAAAGAAGTGAAAGATAAGGTTTCAAAACCCTAAAAATGATAGCTAGGGTTTTAAAATCCTAAAAAATGATCATTAGAATTTCAAAATCTTAAAAAAGTGATGGCTAGAATTTCAAAAATCTTCCAAAAGTAATAGCTAGGATTTCAAAATTTTGAACAATAGTATTCTTATATTTTTTAAAACTGCCCAAATTTTTAGGGATTGCCCCCCAAAATGAAACTTCTATAAAAATATGACTGTAAAATATGACTCATACATATGTTTAGGCATTCTCAAGACATGTTTCCTATAAAATACTTTGATGTTCCCAACAAGTGTATATTATACGCCCATCAAATACAAGGGAAAAATATGACTAACAGTCATATTTGCAATCATATTTTTTCTCAAAGTTTTGACATCCAAAAATGTGATTGTAAGCAGTCACTAGTCACCCCTAGTCACATTTTCCTAGTCATAAAATACGGCTTTTGTTGTAGTGATTAGAGTTGACATACAAAACACAACAATATTACTTATGGATTGAAATATTATAATATTTTATCGCGAGGGTTTGAGGGTGTATATTTCAAAAGCAATTGGAAATCTTTCAATCCTCATTTGGTAGGTGAAATATAAAAATTTTGTCAGCAAAAAATATGAAGTTGAAGCCCTTGTGAAGCATAATACTAATGAATTTTTGTCTTTTGAAAATTATAATCAATCATTCACAAAATATGATTTTAGAAGTGAAAATTAGACTCAAAGAAGAAGTTTTCAAAAATGTAAATTGCAATGAGTAGCAACTTGGTTGCATTTTATTTAGCTTCAAACTATTGTTGATACCAAAATCAAGTGCCTTAGGCATGTACAGGTTAAGGTCTTCCTAGTAGAACTAATATAATGTTGTCTTAAATCAATACTATCTTTCTATAAAAATTAATTGCATTATAGTTTGTAGATTTACACCTTACTTGTAAATGGAAAATTAAGTACAATTTTTAAATACAATTAACAAATATGTAATGTAAATTGTAAAAGTGAATAGTGACAAGTCTATAGTATATTAGTTGTAGAATAAATTGAGAAAGATGTAGTTAAAGATTATAGGCATTTTTTTCCTTCACACCTTCTCACTTCAAATGAATGTATCATGTAATGAATGGTGTCAAAGATTGTAAACATTTTAGTCTACATTTATTTTGTATTGAAGGCTAACTTTTTGGAGTTTGATAGTAAAAAAATATTGGAAAAAAGAATGATAATTTATGAATAAAAAATGCCAACATTTATAGAAGAAAATATTCCCAATTCTTTAGGGTTAAATAAAAATTTGTAATTTGCATCAAAAATGTAATGAACTTGAATATAAGTACTCAAAGTTATTTACTTTGTTGTTAAGGATTCTTCATGATGGAGATATAAGATTTTTAGAAAATGAGAAAATTTTAAAATGACAATACCAATGCTATGAACAATTAAGCCTTGAAACTCTTATTCCAACACATGTTTTTGTCATTGAAGTAAAACACATTTTCCATAGTGTAACAAAATCTTGTCTGTGTGTTGTACATAAGAACTTTAAAACACAAAATAGTATCTAAAGTCAAAGAGGATTTGGAATTTCTAACCTTTGCTAAATAGAGAAACTTTTATCCTAAAAACAATTGTTGTGATCAATTGTGTAGAAAAATCTATTGTTTGAAAATAACTTTTTGAAAAATCAATCTCTCTCATTGCAAAAGACTCTCTCTTTCTTCCATTGAGAAATAGAACTTGTGCAAATTCTATTATGGAAATATGGAATGTGGCAAAGAATAAATTTTTCAATAATGAATTTCTCAAGAAATTTACACTTTTGAGCAATAATTGCATGTATACAATCTCAAAATGACTATTAAAATTTCAAATAAATTGGCATGTTCTTAATGACAAAATTAATGTTGGAGATGCTACATAAATTGATTTCTAATCAAATTCTAAATATTTTTTGTGCATCATTTAAATTTTTTTAATTCACATAAATATGAATAATTTCAGTGTGTCTCAGATTTTTTTGAATTAAAAATAGTTAAATTTTCAAGCCAAAGACTTGGGAAAAAATCCGGTTGCAATTTTGAAACTTGGCAAGGTATTAGTGAAGAAATCTATTAAATTTCTATTCAGAATAAAAAAATTTGGATGAATAATTGGACTAGTTGTCGTACACGCAATTAGTCGTAAATATCTTTACAACAACAAAATGTTGCAAGATGACACGAGTTATCGTCCTGGGGAATTCTAGTATGTTGTCATTGGTTAAAGGCCTTCCGGATTGTCCTATCTCTCCCCAAACACCCTAGCCATTCGTAAGATCTATTCATCACAAAGTTTAGACCCTATGGTTTGTCAAAAATTATTATGTGGTTATCATTGTTTCATGGGTTTGCATGTTAATTACAATTTATCACATCATTACAATGCATTACTTTGCATCATTACGATGTAGTTGCAAGTAATGCATTGTAACGATGCGATAACAATGCGAAGTAATGCATTGTAATGATGCAATAAATTGTAATTAACGTGTGAACTCATGAAACAATGATAACCACATGATAACTGTTGACAAACAGTAGGCTCTAAACTTTGTGATGTTACTCCCTCACTTTCTTCCGGAACCAAAGACTTTCCGGATTCCGATCTGGATCCGGTCACATCCAGAATCTGGTTCCGTCTCCTCAAACTGTTGGTTTTTGATACCTCTGTTTTACCCTTAAAGGGTCCTCTCTTGATCTAAAGAGGAGTGGAGACTCACCACTCGTTTGTCTAACACTTCTATCTTCCAACTTAAATGACAAAACATCAAGAATACAAAGCTGTATTGTGAGGAAAAGACTGTATTCTCTCACAGCTCTTGGATTGACCAATCCGGAGGCATGTCACACAGAGGTACTTCCCTACTCTTCTCACTACAACGACAGATCTGGATTTTTGGATCCAAGAGGGAGGAGGCTGATAGAAAATTAGTTCACTGATTCAAAGGTTGGTAAACCTTCCGGTGTAGCGGGAAATCTTCCTACTGGCGGTTGCTTATCTCTGCACGGAATCATCCTGATTCTGGACTCGCATTGACCTCCACTTTCCTACCCGGATCGTCGTTACGGCAAATTAAAGGCGTGTTATTCTCACATTTCTTCACTTAGATCACCTTACTTCGCCACTATCCAACCCCAAAAATCTATGATCCACGATCTAGATTCCTCCTCACCCGTCCCTCTCTCACCCTAATACCCAAGTACACACACCAACTACAACTCTATGCACAAAGTCAAGCCAGTAGGTACCTCAACTTTCTTGGATTAAAAGAAGGGAGTGAAATGACATAAGAAAACCCACTAGGATGGAATGCAGGGCAACTAACTTGCCCGCTATTAAATACTAACACCAAAACCAAAGTCAACACTTAAAAACTTGAAAAGGCACCCGGAAATCTAGGACAACCAATCAGTGAACCCCCCGGGATATCCAAAAAGTTCACAGCTAGTTGTCCATAGAAATCCGGAGATTCCTAAGCTACTTGCCCTAGAAATCCAAAACTTGGGCCTACGCTTGGGAATCCGTTCCAGATCTAAAACTAACGGTCCTAAAAAGAATACTACCTTGCCTTCTGGGTCTTCTTTAATCTGCTACTCATATGATTTGCTAGCGTCCCCTTTCCGCTTCTAGCCGGAGTTGTCTTTGTTGTTGCCCGAGTCTGGATGTGTCGTTGTGTCGGAAACAGATCGCTATCCACCTCCATTCTGGAAGTGGAATGAGCGTTGTCTTCCTCGGAGTCTTCGATAATTTGAACTTCCTTTTCTTTTTCCGGAGGTGTCTCCTCCACTGCCATTGGTTTGCTCTCCTTCTTTGGTGTGGACTCTTGCATGTGGGCAAAACTTTCCGGATTTATCCGGGCCGGATTGGTCATTGCTTCAATCCGTTGGATCAAATCACCTCTTTTTCCTTTCCCCAGAACTTTGAAGGTTCTTCTTGGAAGGTTTGATACCGTTTAGGCCCTGGGAGCTTTCAGTGTTGGAGCTCTTGGTGGCACCGGAACAGTCTTAGCACTGGACTCAGGCTCTAGTTCAGATGCTTGCCTCAAATTTAATTACATCATGCATAATTTACTTGAAGTAGGCTTCGCTAGCGTTAGTACATCCTTGAGCCCTTCCGTTCGAGTCTGCTAGTGCGCTAATGGACGAGTGTTCCTGACAAAGGAAATTTCCGGGAAGGTCGAGAAGTCCATCACTTGATCCGGATCTACGTGACCCAACAGTTGCCTCATTTCCACCAAGATACGCTCCATTCGAGCTGTGAAGTCCACTAAGATAGTCACCACCTTCGTTCTGGTCACTTGGCCTTCCCGTAACAGTCTTGAATCAAACAAGGCCACCTTCGTGACAACGTCTGCTGGCTCGGCTACCGATCCCGATAAGTTCTTGATCAGGGCTAGGGCCTCCTTCTATCGCTGCTTTGTGTCTACTGACTCTCCCTCTGTCCAATTCAGCCGAACTTGAAGTTGTTCCCGTTTCGTCTCCAACTTGTGGATCCGGTCCTCCTTCTTCTTCAAATCTTCTGGTTTTGGTAACTTCTTAATTGCCTGTGCAATTTTGTCCGGTTCCACCTTCAATGCGTCTATAGTCTCAAGTACAAGGTCCGTCAAGTTGTCATGGAGAACCTTAGCTTCCCGTACCATTCAAATTCGGCATTGAAAAATGCCGAACCTTGGCCCTCTTCCGGATCCTTACTTGGCTCGCCCTTTTCCATATTCGAAAATTTAATCCATGATGACGGATCTGTAGACTTCCTCTTCTTTGCCCTTGGGTCGATCAATTGTTCCTCGGGTTGTTCTTCCGGTTTCGACTCGATCGGATCCTCCGTCTCCTCTCCAGTAAGATGGTACTCCAAAATGGCATTACCAGTATCATACTAGACCACTTCTTCATTGCTTAAGATTTCCTAGTGATGATTCAAGTGAAAGAGATAGGTGCTAACCGGGCTAGCCTTAGCCCAGGTCACATGCTTTGTTAGCTTGGCAACAATTCCTGCTATGATTCTACCCCAGTGGACAATTCTATTCTCCATAGCCCCCGAAATGGTGTTGACTACTGTAACGGTGACCCGCGTGGATTTTTACGGATACAAGATTAGGATGAGAAACTCCAGGACTCTTCTGTGTCTCTCGTCTTTACAATTACTAATGGCAAAACCATCTTTAGGGTTTGCCGACCTTGAAGATTTACCCGCTATGAACCGATCCGTCCTCGAGGCTAACTCTGTTTTGCTCTTCCGAAATTGGTATACGTCTACCCAGATGTCTTCTGTCCAAATGACCGGCCAACGTCTTAGTGTGAGTTCAAACTGGTTTAGAACTCCACTAATCAATTTCTGAATCATACCCTCACTTTTCACACTCCACGGTCGACGTAACAGACCGACATATCCAATACTGGTCAGATCTTCCTCTAATTATCTATATTGTTTTGTATTCTCCAGAATGGATGGAGAGATCATCCGGGCAGTCACAATGAGTTTCCGGATAGGTCCTAATGCCATGAAACTAAACAAGAAATGAGATACTAAGGATCGGAATACTCCTAACGCGATCTCTATCTCACCACTCTTTCACTCAGCTATCAATGCAGAAGATTAGTGGAAAGAAATGTGAGGAGTGAACTAGAGGGTAGCCGGCTTAAATACTGACACGCCAACTACGGTTATCAGGGTTGAACGACTACAAGACTATTTCAAGAAACGGTACCCTAATCTTGTAGCCCCAAAACCTAGGCTATAGGCTCCTTGGTTCCGGCAATTTCCGGATTCTGGATCCGGTTAGGATTCGGTTACAAATTTTGCCGTAACGTCTATTCTACAATTTAAGTTCACTTAGACTAATCCAAGATTTAACCTAATTTTTTTTTAAATTCAACTATTTCGGCCCGTTTCCATCAAATCTGAATTCGTCCCAAGTTTTCAGATTTCCACACTAGTTACTTCAAAATTAAACTATTTAGTAATAGTTCAATGGAGGAATTATAGAAGAATATGAAGCTAGTAAAGTTCAAAAAAAATCTGAATAGTATATGCCTAGGGGGACAAAAGTTCTGCAACACATTTAGAGACCTAAAAGGAGTTACATTACACGATGTGGGTCCGCTAGCTGAACGCCCTTCAACTAAGTAGTAAATCGCACGCTTTGTGCACATTCACTGACTAGTGAATGGGTCAAGGTTCCCTGTGAGTGTGTAAAACAGAGTAAGATGTCTACTTTTAATGAAAATAAAGAATTTCTTGTATTTCTAGTGTGTAGAGGTCTATAATGTTTGTTGATATTGCTCTATATTGCTACTCCATGTTTTCTTAGTTTGTATTACACATCTAATATTTTGATCATATTTTTAAATCAGTGCTATCATAATGACAAAGACTACAATCTTGAAATATAGTAATAAAATTGCTATTAGGTTCTAATATGAAACACCTCTACATGCCGTACAATATGACATCGTAAAGAAGCTTTTCATTAGTCTTGAACTTGCATCAAATAAATAAAGGAATGACATTATATTGTCAGAAGTGGATTGCTGGTAAAACTTAAAGAATGCTTGAGGTCTCTTTGGCTTATCCATTTGAAATTAATTCATCAGTTGGTTTACAAGCTTTACTGAAATTTGACATTAGAGCTATTATGTCGATAACAGGTTTTGGAACCTATTGCAGTAGAATAATTATTGAGTAGCCTAAGTTATTGCATTTTTATCTATTTATATGAGGACCTGATGTTGTAATTGGAAATGCACAAGTGGCATTTTGTGTAATTGCTATTCAACAATATAGTACTTTTTGTGAGAGATGAGATAGTCAACATTATTATATCATTTACACACTTTGAATGGGCTACCTAACAAAAATGTTGTTGTATCATTCAAATGTACAATTTTTTTGCAGGAAGAGGATGAGTAATTGCATATTGAAAATGAAGACATTTTGAGCAATTGCATGATATTTAATTTGTTATGTTGTTGCTATCTATTATATAAATTTATACGCATCATTAGGTGAGTTATGCCAGTCACTTCCTTGGCACTATGTTGTTACAAAGAAGGCCTATCACCTTATATTTGATTTAGTCTTTACAAAGTTTGTGTATTGTGCCTTGTAAGTTTCTACAATCCATTTCGTATAGATATTACGATTAGTGAAAACTTCCAGTTAAGGTAATTTTTTACTATGGGTTTATGATTTTGTTCTTGGCAATCTTTAATAATAAACTTGGCACTTTTTGTTATAGAAATAAAAATAATTTTCACATGATCGGTGATCAGTTGCAAAACAATATATTGCAGTGCAATAATATTGTACAAGGACGTTATTTATTGTCTGATAGTTGTAGTAAGAAAAGATGGCACCTAAGGATTGTGATTGTATGTATGTTGTAGTTGAACTTCTTACAATATTCTTCAAATTCATGCACCATATTGTCTGGTTATGAAAATTCTTTATATTTTTTTTTTCACTATGTATGCGATCACATTTGAGATGCCTCTTGTCAACTTAAAAAATAATCATTGAGTAAGACTAGTCTCGTTATATTAATAATGGATTGCCCCCATTTGGTTGCAAGATATGTTTGCAACAACATAGAAGTCAATCTTGCTACTGTTTACTGTCCAGAAGAAGAACAATATTCTTGTCAATAAGCACTTAAGTGCCTATATTATAGTGTGCTTTTTTCATAAATACATATCATATAAAGTAGACCAAAAGCAACTTGTTAATCTATTCTTTTCCTCTGTAGAAGATATTCAGGACTTGACATTCATCTCTTATTAACAATGCAAGGGTTGCAATATGGTGTCACAATATTGCAATTCCTATGAACATTGTGTATCGTGCTGCTTAAACCCTTTGTGGGTAGGTCATTCTCATATCATCCTTATGTTCTTTGTTTATTACTAGCGTTGGATTTGCACTCGACATTGTAACCAAAGAATTAAAATGGTCCTGGTTTTTATATAAAGACAGCACTTGAGGTTGCACTAAAGATGAAGATCACCTGACAAGAAATTGCAAGTGTGTTATTTTGAGAATATCTCTAGTTCTTCCTTCTTGCTTAGACTATTAAATGTATTTCAATTACAGACACATTGACTTTATAATCTTAATGATATTCTGAATAGGGATATGCACCAATATATTCAACTATTGTTTAGGTCGCTGTTGACATAACTTTGAGAGCATGGTATACACACTAAATGACTTTGCCACTTGTTCTATATGAGAGTTATAGCATGAACGCTTTTCTAATGCACGCTCATGATTCAGGTTCATGAAAATGCATATGTGAGTGGAAACCATCACTGTTTCTTAGCAAAATCTACTTCAATTGGTTAGATCATGGACTCTCCTTTTATTTAACAACTTAAAATATTTGAAGTAGAAGTTATTCATAAATTTCCCTTGTTAATTGTTTTAATGTTTGATTACAGATGAAGTAGTGGATACGGTGGCCAAGGATGAACTAGCAAATGTATCTGTTCTTGTTGGCCAGCATTATATTTGCATCTTTTAATTATTCTATTTCACCCTAGCAATGAATTATTCGCGTCTTTCTTCTTCTTGGTTTGTACTAATTATTATCAAGTGCCCTCTCGACCCCCTTAAATTCTTGGCTCAGAATTTTTTTGTTGGCCTTGCCTTGTTATATATTCAAATGATTATCAATTGCTTTCTTACTAATATTGCATGCATACACAAAAGATGCTACATTTAACTACTTCTGGACTATTCATTGAATTCTGGACTACTCACTGAATGCAAAACATCGGGAGATCTCCTGATGTTTGTATAGATTGGGAGATCTTTTGATGTTGGTATAGATCTCGTGATGTTTTGAACTGATCCCCCGATGAAAATTTAGATCCCCTAATGTTTTGAATAGATCTTTTGATGCATCTCCCAATGACCATTATGAATTCTGGACTTTCAAAAGTCCAGAAGTAGTTAAATGTAGCATGAAGGGTATATTTATTTGGTTTTTATTTTAGTTTTTTATCGAGAGTGTATGGCTTTAATGATTTATTTGTTATGTAGGCAAGGATTGCCTTATGATACAACATGCAGTGCTACGAGGCTATCTTGTAGAGAGGACAAACTTGCAGTTGTTAATAATTGTGCTGAATAAGCTTTGGATCAATCAGATTGGCATTATTACAAATGGAATTTGTACCTAGGTGAAATAGAGTGCATATATTACATGGTTTTGTATTTGATAAGGAAGGTTGAAAAATGTCCACTATTACTACTGCTCTATTCTAGCATTTTCATGATTGCAATTAAATTTATAGATTGTAAGGATTTTGAGAAGCGATAGAAATGTTACTATTTGTTTTTTCTATTTTGAGTTTCGTGAAGATGAACAATTCTAGCTCTAATGTTCTTGTTTACTTTTGTATCCTTCATATTGGAGCAATGTACCAAGGCTTTGTTTTTTGTTAATATTGTGATGTAAAATGGGCTGTACGTTTGCAGGTTATAGAAATACAATAATTGTAATAGGCTATGCGTAGCGAGCTTTGGCTGAGATCAACTTGCAAAGGTAATCAACGGTACATCTAAGCACATGGTATTCTTCTTTTCTACCCTATTTGTTACATCCTAGGCAATTCAACTGGTTTGTGTTACCCTATATGCTTACCATTTTTTTCATAATTTAATTATTTTTTGTCAAAAGTGACACATGTAATTGGTTGTAAACTATTGAAACTTGATTTAGAAATTGAGTTTTGCACAATAATGTGTTGAATTTGACTTGTGCATAGATAGATAGTCTAACTACTTTGTATTTGTTTTTTACAGCACCGAGGCGCATGCCTATACAACAATCAAGCCAGCCAATTATCATGTAAAGTCTACCATCCTTTTATTTGTCAACTCTATCCATGTATATGATAAATTGGGCCAGTTAACCCATTTTTACGACATATATTAGTGTTTGCTTTTATGGCAATCAAATATTGAACTTGTTTTGATGTTAGCTTGTGCTATACCATAGAAGGATTATTCTGAGAGGGATATAAAATAGTTGAGGTAGCTCTTCTCTTGTTGAGTGTCATGTTTGTTGTCACTCAATTTTTTTATACTTTATTGTAAGAAGACCTACATGGCATCACACTAGCCTATTTATAAGAGCATTTACTGATACATAATGTTTTTGGACCATCAACTTAGTAGTCATGTTAGTAGTTTACTACTTATAACATTTGAAATATAATCAAATGTGCAAGTGATACTCAAGCTACGGAATAGATTTTCATATATGCTACTTTTTATCAAATTATAGATTAAAAAATGACTTTCACAGCTCATTGGATTCATTGTTTCAAGTTCTTTCTGAATAATAGTAGTTGCTTCATTTGATGACAAAATTCTGAAAGTAGAATTCGTTTAGCATCTCTATACTTTTGAAGTACTAAGGGTTGAGTGTTGCATTTTCTACCTACAGCTCTATGAGGTGGCAAGACTGCTTTGTCTATTATTTACATGTTCATCGTAGAAAATGATTATAAAATCTACATGCCATCTATTTATGAAGGATCAATTACTAATTAATAGAAAGAATTAAGTTTTTTCATACTACACACATGGTTGGATTCAACAATGGAAATTTCTACATGGTAGCGTTCTGCAAGTCTAGATACAAATTTGTGAAATCATTTCATCATTATTGCATTGTTGTTGGATTCAAAAGTATTGAGGAGCTGCATCAATACCCTTCCAAAAGGATTCTTTTTGTGTGCAAAATCTGAATTCACCTTAGGTGGACGGTACCAAAAGTTACACGAAGGAGACAAGCGTTGGTCACTCACCGAGCATCATGTTCTGTATATAGTGAAGGTCAGCCTTTTGAGCCATTTATAGTGAGTTCTCACAATTGCTAAAGAATGTTATGTAAGATTTTGGTTGGTACAGTTTTTGTTCTTGTCACATCTATAATTATTAGTTCAGAGACACAATTTGTTTTCCTTACCTTCCTCGTCTCGAGGAGGTTAGATCCATGTGAACATCCAATATTCATTTTGTTTTTGTCCTTGCCTCAAGTGGATATGCCACCAACAGTCTACTGAATTTGACGTTCAATAAGCATGTGGTTGCTCAATTCACTGTAAGTGCTCTCTTCAACAACAAAGATTGTAGAAAACATGCATGTGTAGCAATCAATAAAATAGTTGTGTGTTAGGATTTTAGATTGTAACATATGCATCTTTGTTGCAAGTAGATAAAAATAGTTGATAACATGGAGACCTTGTGGACCATATGGAAATTCTAACCATAAATTGCATCGTACTTTTTGCACTTATTGTGCTTCCCCATGGAAATCTCTTATTGATGTCATTTTAGAATTTTTTAAATAGATTTATTTTGTTTAAAGTCACATTAATGGTTGTATTCACTCAGGTGATGAAATACAACTTATCTCAATCTTAGATTAGAAGTGAGAGGTGAAGATTAAAGAAGCGAATAAATAGTACTTATCCAAATTATGGATTAAATTAGAGTGTGAGGTGGAGACTAAAGAAGCTTAGTAATGTATTAGAATAAATACAATATTTACATATGTGATTCTTGAATTCTATTCAGTTTCCAAATAGAAGTTGTACAATAGTAAACCCCAAGGAATGCAGTCTTGGATCGGGACCAAATGACAAAGGACTAATTTCTTTGTATGATAACAGACTCACTATAAGTAGGCTTGGAAGTAATACAGGAGTGAAAACGACTTAGTACTGTAACGACTTTGGTCGGTTTTCCACTAAGGAAGTAGTAGGCAAGGTGGTCGATTTCCATTATAGGCTTGTGGTTAACAAGCGAAGGTAGTGAGACTGTGAGTCAAGTCGCTACATCCTTTTGTTTTCTGTGTGCTCTTACATCATCTAACTTACATTAGTAAAATCACCTTTTGTTAGGTCCACCCTCATCTTTGTTTGTATTCTCTAGAAGAGAACCACTTTCTATAGTTGGGCAACTTTTCTATGGTTGTAAGGGCTTTTGGGTGAATATTCTTGATTGTAGGATTAAATTGTGAAGTGGTTGATGATTTCCGTTGGTAATTGAAGTTGACTTTGCCTTTTGTTGTATACTAGTCAAGATATTAGTTTGTTTAGTTATTATCATGATTGTTAAAGTTGTTGTTTTCTGCCACAACAAGAGCTACTTCAACAATAGTAAACTTAGATGATTACCTTAGTTATTGATGGAATCCCAACATTTTCACTCATAACAATGAAAATTTTGAACCAATTTCTTTCACGACAATGGTGAAATTTGGATCTTTTAGTGTGCACCATCAGCCATCGTAACAATCTCAATTTTTTCAGAAGAAATTGCAAGCTTCTAAGGATCTCTTATAATGGAAGGAATACTAAAGTTATCAGATGGTTGAACAATCAAGGGGATCAAGAAATATTGCAGGAGAAATTTGTAAGAGTCAAAAAATATCTTTCAAAGATTCTTCAAGAAGATTTGTCCAAGAGTTTTTATTACTACATTAATTGATCAACATGTATGTTGGAGTATTGGCTGCTATTAGGGGCAGTTTGCATATAAATGATTTTGTGTTTGGGGTGCGGAGATCAACAAAAGTGAAGGACAATGAGAATATGTTCTTGCTACATCCAAATTGCTCTTGGTGTGCCTGCAACCAAGTTGCATATCCCATTATTACAAGTGAGGAGTCAAAATTGTTGCTTGCTCATTGGAAAACCTGTAGTCTCACTAGTCTAATTTGTAGAGCATGCACAAAATGAAGTCATATATAATTCCAAGGTTCCGATTTATTGCCTTTGGACCACAAGAGAAGAAGCTTTGAATCAAAATAGAAGCTACATGTGAGGAAGTTTGAATACTAGGTACTAGATTCTATTCCTATAACATTTAAGTACCTAGTATTCAAACTTAAGAAGTTTGAATACTATGTAAATGCTATAGGAATAGAACCAATTATAGTGTAGTTTCTAGTCATAGTGTAGTTTCTTGTTTAGACAAGGGACTATAATTTGTAAATTCTAATTTTTTTTTGTTTCTTTAGCAACTTAGAGCATACCCTATAGCCCGCCACTTTTAACCCCTAAAAGGCCGGCATGTGTTTTTTGGTTGTATAGAAATTTTGGGCAAGTACATGTGATTAGAGATTTGCATATTTTATACTGAAATTTCAATAGAAGGTGGGGGCAAGGAATATCTTTCAAATGCACCAAATTTCATGACATTTGGAAAAACAAGTCAAAAGTTATGACCAAATATGTTACTTTTTTCACCGACAGGGAAGTACAAGCAAATTAGAAAAAATCACTTTTTTGAAAACAAAAATTTGAAATTGGTTTTTTAGAGTTATATATACGTGGAAAGCTTTGAATAATTTCATTTTAATCAATGAGATGAAAGTTATGAGCAATTTTTGTTTGCAAGTAGTTATAAATTTTCTACTTTAAAATAAACTTTGAAATCCATTATCTTACTCAATTTTCAATATTTTTTGAAAAAAATGAAATCATAGGATGTAGATTGTTTATAACAACATTTCAACCATTGGGATTGGCATTTTTCAATTCTATAATTAAATCCTCAATAATTTAATATTTTGAATCATTTTCTACTATTGTCTACTTATTATTATTTTTCTATATGTCATGCAATTCCAAATGATCTGAAATTTTTCAAGAATGTAATCAACTTGTCTAGGAAAAAGATTCCAAAGAGTAACCACCATTTTGGACATATTTTCATAGGAAAGTGAGCTTGTGAAGTGCAGCTGCCCTGTTTTTTGCAAGGCTAAAAAAATGATTTCAATGAATTTGAATGCTTATATCTTACAATCCAAATGGTGGAAATTTCTGAAATTTTTACCACATGTTCTCAAGTCATCATACTACAAGATCCTACAATTACATGTGTAAAAAAAAACTTTTTTTCAAAAATTTGGTACTTGTACTAGAAATGGCAGTTTTGGATCGTTTTTTGGTGAAAACATAGTGAAGGAACTTTAGGGGTTAATTGCCCTTCTATCTTATTTTCTTGGGGCCCTACTAAAATAGAATTCAACTTCATTCTTTGGAGGCCCATGAAATTCCATGCCAAAGTTGTGCTCTCTCTAAAAGAGGCGTCTTTGGACACTATATCAACTCCCTATCACAAAATGCAAAGGGCAAAATATATACATTGTACATTTTTTTTCTTTCAAATCATCTTCTTTACTCATGTATTAGTTCCAAGCTTGTAGATTACATATTATAATACTTTAGTTGGTTTCCTTGTGCACATGCAACCACTTCCATCTCCAACTTAAATAGTGTTTTGGTGACATGTTAGTCAATAATCATGGAATTCATTGTGTCTAAAGTTGCAAGCTATACTCTTAGTTCAAACTCAAGACAACTAAGAGAATTAAGACCATCGTAGTAGCTACAACCAATTGCAATCCATATCAAAGAATGTCCATATATTCTAAAAATAAATTAAGATATATCTATAATCAACACAAAATTCAAAATTATGATTCATTCGTATAAAGGTAACCCAAAAGCATGTTATGATGTATCAAAATTTTCTTTCAATAGTCAATGAGATCCTACAAAATTTAAGATATTTTAATGATAGTAATTTATTAACTGTAGACACTTTTGGTTGTACATACCTCATTTGTAGTGAAAAAGCTCAATTCTTTATATTCAATATAAAGCATTATCCAAATGAGACTCTATAACTATAAATGAATAAATCATTAGAAGACATTTGAGGCCATCAGAAGACCGTTTCAAGCTTGTTCTCAATTCTATTCATGTGACAATAAAAGAACGTGGTTAGTTGTTAGAATTTTTAAAAATTAAATTAAAAATAGAATTACAAAATTTTAAATGAAAAAAAAATGAAAAAAAGTTTTTATTTTCTTAGAAAATGACGCTACACAGTTTTGACCACGTCAGATTGCGTAGTTGGTAGCATTCCTACACGGTTGAGACAGTTTGTAGAGCCCGAGAACTCGTAGTCATCTCGAGGCCCCAAATTTCTTCTAATGTCAATTTGTATTGAATGAAAAAAATTCAATTTGTATTGAATTTTCCATTTTATAAAATTTATTTATACAAAACAATCTTCTATTGGCCAAAATTTTGTAGATAAGGTCAATTAATCTATTGCCTTCAAATTTCCAATTGCAAGAACTATTGGATGTCATACTAGTACTTTTTGTGATCTTCATGTAGAGAAAAGTATAAATTGATGTAAATAATCACATATAACATTATGATGTATTAGGAATGAAAATGTTGAAGTAGGAATAGAACATCCTATCTCACTTACAAGAATGGGTGGTTTTGAAATAATCAACATCAACTGAACAAGAGCTTAGCATTAAATTACATCTTAGAATGACATCTTTTTTTTCTTCATAATCGTTTTAATGATACAAAGACCTAATAAAGCCAAATATGACAGGGCAAAAATAATGCCTCCCAATTTTCTAATATGTAAAACTACATGTTATTAACTTTAATTGCTTAAAAATATTCTTTTAGCTCCTAAGGAGCAATTGTCCTTCAAGAGGACAATTTAAAATTTGATAAGGGCCCTATGAAGTCATTCAATTTTTTTTCATAATTTGGATGCTTGGAATAATTTGGACATTGTCAATAGTTTAGGCAACATGTTTAAAAGCATCTGTTATTTCTAATTATTTGGCAATGATGTAATCAACATGGAAAAAATGATAAAAAAACCAAAAAATTATATGTAGTAAAAAATCTCATCAAAGAGTCACACTGAGGCCTGTAGACCTTATAGTATATTCCCACTTGGGCTTAGAGCAGTGGTCTTAGGAGGTGTAGTGGCCACACATTTGTGAAGCATTCCCACCTGCAGCCGACGTTGTTTGCCGAACCTACGTGTCCATTGATGTGGCACGGCGATAAGAGCAGCAGTATCAGGCGAACTAAGGACATAAGTATGTGAACAATGACTTCTAGAAAGCATGCTGAGAATCTTCCAAAATAGAGATTTCAGAGAGGATTAGACGATATTACGTAATGCACCTCCAGGGGCCTTGTTATGAAAGAACGCCCTCATGATAATTCCAGAGAAACAATGCATGGGTCCCAGTTATAAATTCCGATGTCACTTTTATGCTTAAAAAAATAGATCTTCCCTTCTAAATCGGCGGCAGGTGAGGAAGTAACTGGCACAACGGACGGTTACTTCTGTGCTTCCGATGCTTCATCTCCAGAACTATGTCTGATCTCATTGTCTGAATTTCCTTTACCTTCTACCGACGACGAACACTGCCATTGCGAGCAATTGACCTAACACTGCTGCTTCTTTAAGGTGAATTTTCAATTCCATATGGCCTACAATTAGAACGCACGTTTCACTTCGGTCGCTGTTGTTTGATCGGTGTCCAATGCATGCACCGTGGTCTTCACATTAGTATTGATGCAAGGTCGTCAATGAGGTTTGTTTTAGCTCTTCCGAGACAGTAATTTCAATAATTCAGCTCACTAGAATGAAAGCAGTCCATATATGAATTTTCGAAGGCAACTGCGAGCATCATCAAACAAAAAACAAAGAAGGCAACCGTTGGAGCACGACAGCGTTTGCGAAGGACTTCAGCACCGTCAACCTGGAGAGTGGGTGGTCGCTCTTCCAAAAAATGGCTCACTGCCAGTCACAGAACCGACCCTACGACTAACGATGTCAGAGCATGTGTGAATGCGTGGTAACCCAATACCAAACCCAACTCATGTTTTACGTAATATGTTGGCAAGTGGAAACACTGCGAAGTGTGAAATTTTACATACCGGCCTTGCAGAAATTACCCTGACATTGCAGTGTGTGACTACGTTCATGTCACTCTTACAACAACTATGCTATTGAACATTGACGTTCCTACCTAAGTCCAAGTGGGAACATACCTTTATCAAGGTATGCAAAGCCCTCCAAAAACTTATTTCTCAACTTTAAACACTAAAATCTTGTAATATGTGTGATCAGAACTTAAAATGGCTATGGAAATTTCCTCTAGGATATTCTCTTTGTTACAACAAAAATTGCAATTTTGTTTGAAACAACTCCACCAAAACTACTAATTCTTCTAAAAATGATTCATTGAATTAGCAAATGACATAAATTCTTTTTGGTTTGGATCACTAGGAACCTTATAGTTGGTTATAAGACAAAATAGTGAATTGTGTTTGTGTGACAAACAAGAAATTCTTGCAACAAAACAATGATCCTAAATTTTGCTAAGACAAACTTTTCTAATACATCTAGCAATGCTCTACACCCAAAGGATAGACATTCCTAATGTGGTCAATAACTTACTCCATTATTTATTGTCACTCACACCTTTGACTACAACAACTAAGGTGGATACATCCCAAATTGCACCTTGCCTAAAATTGCCATTATTACTTTGTGTACATCTCCAAAATCAATTTGTATGTATGTAGAAGAAACAATTTTAGAACATCTAATACCAAAAAACCCTTTGACTCTGTATAACTTTTGCATATAGGATCCAAATGTCATGTTTTTTGGTACATTGCAACTTCCTTTTGCTTGCCAACCAAAAATCAATAGAAACTTGACCAATCTAACAACAATAACCAGGCACAAAAGCAAAAATTGACAATTTGGGGGGTACTACGCCTACTTTATTCATCCCATTGAAGCCAAAAATTTAAATATAAAAAAAAATTAATATTCCCTAGAAAAAAAAATTTCACCACAGACCGATGAATTTTCTTTTGTAGGGAATATTAAGCAAGATATTCTTTCTTTTTCAATGGATGAAACTACAAAAGACTACCAAACCTCAGGTTTAGGATATGGTAGCCTTTTGGATGAATAAATTATCTTTCATCCATATATGACATGTTTCATCCATAGATTACAAGTTTCATCCATACATTATAGGTTTCATCCATACATTGTAGGTTTCATCCATATTTGGTAGGTTTCATCCATATCTAAGCATGTTTCATCCATAGATGGTAGGTTTCATCCATAGATTACAAGTTTCATCCATACATTGTAGGTTCCATCCATAGATTGCAAGTTTCATCCATACATTGTAGGTTTCATCTATACATTGCAAGTTTCATCCATAGATTGCAGGTTTCATCCATAGATTGCAGGTTTCATCCATAGCTTGCAGGTTGCATTCATACATGACAGGTTTCATCCACAGATTGCAGGTTTCATCCATTTCCATGGATGTAAGCAGCTCCACCAAACCGCCTCCAGCAAACCCAGATCGCTTTCTGCTCTGCCTCAAATAAATGAAACCACACACCTGGGACCGACCCCCTCGCACTCATGATCAGCTCCTTGCCTTGCCTTTGTCTTTGTCTTTTACCAATGCCACGATGGTCAAGGAAGGCCGCAAATGCCAAACGAGGAGGTGAGCGACCATTTCATGTGAACTACAAGTTCAATTCAATTCAATGGAATTCGATGGGATTGAATTCAGGACTTGAGGAGGTGAGCGACCATTTCATGTGAGTGACCATTTCATGTGAGCGACAAGTTCCATTGAATTCCATTTGGAATGGAATGGAATTCCGTGGAGAGCAGGCAAGAGGGCAAGACAATGGCGTAAGTTTGGTGCAGCCTTTGGAGTTTGGAACCTTCTTTCTGTTATGGCTCCACACATTTAGCTCCACGCATTAATTACTGACCCAGGCAGGCCGGCCCTCTCCTGAGACACATTCTTCTGCCGCTGGGGGAGCCGTTGGCCGGCCGGCCGGTCCTGTCCCGCCCTGCCCCAAGTGGTTTAGATTTGGTGCCTCTCGGAGCCATCATCATTTTCTGTATTGGCACCGTGGCTCATCTGCACTTGTCATCATGATATGTGTTTTTCTCGAGCTTTATGAGCTATTTTCCTTCAATTCTCATACAGTAGAACCTCTCTTAGTGCATGGTGTTGAGACTATGCATGAAGAGAGGTTTATGCATTTGCAAAGGTGTAATAATGGCTAGTAACTAATGTGGCCTCTAACTAAACTATTGTTGAGAAAATATCTTTAAAATTGGGTTCATGTACTAATCTTCATCAATGCATATTATACAATATCATGTACTAAGAGAGGATGCATTAACCCCAAAGTGACATTCAATATCCAAGGTTCAAGAACATCATTGCTTTTGAAGCTCTATAGGTCTAAATATCTTCAAGTTATACAAATCTCAACCGTACAATCTTGTAGTGTATATGTTTTAGATGATATGTACAAAATTTGAAGTCATTTGGCCATATAGATTGTAAGATCATAATGTCTTAGTGTCAAAAATAGATGCTGAAATTTTCCCCAAAACAAATTTGGAGGTGAAATTTGTTTTCTAAACCTACTCAAATGAAAAAACTTTATACTACAAAATGATTCAAAACTAGTATACAAACACATTGGTGAATTTTTTTCATTCAATGGACTTCTTGTGTCTAAAAAACAACTTTAAAATGTCAAAAAACAGAAAGAAAAATTGCAAAAAACACATCTAAGGTTGAACCTCCTCCTCCTAGAATAGTAGAATGCTTCTCACTCACTCATTACTTCTTGGATTGGCATGAGATTTTTACTTCACAAACTTGAGTAGTATGCGCAACTTTTCCAAATTTTTTTTATTGAAAATGGACTTTGTATGAAGAAGAAATAGGCCGCCGAAGTTCACTCTACTCCCCAAATGCCAGGATGTTAAATTTCGAATTGCTCCTAAATATTCACAACAACTTGGATTGACATGAAAATTTTACCACAATAACTAGACTTTAAGGGGAACAAAATCCAACAAATTTTTATTCAAAATGAATGTTTTACAAAAGAGATCCAAGCCCCCGAAGTTACAGCCCTAAATGTAGTTTGGTGAACTCAAATTGAAGCTGTGAACTTCAATTGGCCCCAAAAACCTCAGTACATCTTGGATTGATCTAAAATATTTGCCACACAAACTAGAGGGGAGAACACGATTTTCCCAACAAGTTTTATTGAATTTGGACCTTGGATGCAAAAGTTACAACACTTTGAACTGGACTTCAAATTGTGTGAGGATACTTTCTGTCCACTTTATCATTTTGGGGTTAAGAGGGTTTTTACTATATTGAACCAAGTTTGTTTGTTTTTTTTGGAAAGGATGGTGTTAATTAAAAGGTCACTCTGCCTATGACAACCTCAATGGGAGCCATCTCATCATAGGCAAAATTGTACTAATGGTGTACATTCCAATTATTGAAATGTGCATCCCTAGAATTTTTTTACCTATGATGGACTGGTTGGCATTTGGATTGTCATAGGCTAGTTTACCTTAGTCTGGCTCACACGAACATGTCAACCTAGGAAACTAATTTTTCAAGTATCCAATATAGTTATTTCTCTCTCTCTATTTTTTTAACTCCAAATAGAAATTTCATAGATTTTTTCACTGTGATTATTTTAGGAAATAAGTCATTAGATGTTTTGCAGCTACTATGAAGGGCCATTTCAAGCTTGATTCTCATGTTGGAAACTAGAGAGTGCTAACCAAAATTTAAAATTATTTAATTTTATATATATATATATATATATATTTAAAATTATTATTTGATGTGGTAATGACTTGGTCATATGAGCTTGTTGTTGCAACAAGGTTCTCATAGTCCAAAATTTGTGAGAATTTGAAGCTTTTTAGACATCCAAAATTTCATCTAATGGTGTTAAGAAACACACTGCAAGGGATCAACCCCACAACCATGCCATTCGATTTGGGTACCCTTACCATTACCATATCGTGATTTTCTTTTATGTTTTCAAATTTCAATTAATTTTTTTTACAATTTCGCAAGATGACAATGAACCAACTGACTGTTCTCCCATGAATTTTGATCTTAATTCTGCATCGATTGTGAAAGTAACGTGGAATAGCCCATGTCATTGGGGTCACTTTAGTGTAATAATGTTTTTTTAGTAGAATGACTAAGTGAAGAATGTTTTATTTTGTTGGTCAATGTTTGGGATATTTTTTGAGTTTTATTAACTATTTTCCTTTAACTTCTATATTAAATTGTTTTTTTCAAGTACTTAGTCTAGTTTTTTTTTATTTTTTTTATTCTAAATGGAAATTTTATAGATTTTTCATTTGGGGACCAATGTTTTCAAATTGCAACCAATTCTTTTCCCAATTCCACTAGCTAACAATGAACTCACTAGCAATTCTTTTTAATATTGGTATGCAATTTCAAATGAGTAACAATGCATTTTACAAAATAAAATCCCAATTATGGTTTTACATTATTTATAGACAAGTTAGTTGGAGAAACTATTCTTTTCTATTCAATTTTGTCCACAAGTTACTAGGATTATTATCCAAATTTTAAGGGGAATTATAAGTCTTGCAATTTCTAGTCCTACTTTGTCTCAATCAAAATTCATGTATTATTGGGATGATTATCTAATCATGGTAGTTTGATTTCTAGTCCTAACTTTGTAATTGCTTTTTCAACATACTTGAATGTACTTCATCAATTTCATATATCTCCCACAAAAAATTGTTGAAAAAATTTGTCATCCAACTACTAGCCATCTTAGAAATTAAAGAGGTATATAAGGTACCTGACCCATTTCCAACCACTTAAGCAATTAGGCATATTTGGAGCACAAGTTTTTGTGTGCGAAACTTTTCCCAAGTATTGAAATAGAGTTTGGAAGGATTGCTAGAATTTTATTATACAAAGTATAATTATTATGAATTTTTTAGTGAAAGATTCTCTTTGACCTATAAGGGCTAGATGCAATATTGATAGCTTTACAACCAATCATAATGTGCCACAACTGCTCTCCAAATTCCATCATAACTTCACAAAAAGAAAGCACAACTTCATGGAAAGAAAACAACTTGTAGATTGGAATGGGATAATGGTTGGAAATGGGTTGGCTACTATACCTCCACTAAAGAAACAATTTTAGCATCTCTATCTAACAAAGCTTCCACCCTTTACAACTTTTACATGCAATATTCAAATGAAGCATCTTTTAGTGCGTTGAAATCCTCTTTTAGTTGCCATCCAAAAAAATATTAAAAGTAGTTACAATCTCATAAAGAAAAAGTGGCACTTTTGCAAGTCCCTACCTTACTTTCACAAGTCTACAATCTCAATCACCTCACTATAACAAAACATGGTAAAAAAAAGAAAACACTCAAAATCAAATGCAGTTCTTTTACGCGCATAGTGGGCCATTAGCTTCTTTTGTAATTTTTGACTGCAATTTTTGGAATTTTGGGTCGTGTAATATACCATTGGAAAGGCCTTCTCAATACTTTTCCAATGGTATATTACACACCCCAAATTTTAAATATTACAATCGAAAATTACAAAAAAAGTTGATTGTGCACATAGTTAGCCTGCACGAAAACGTGATCAAAAGAACTACACTCAATTTTGAGTGCATTTATTTTTACCATGTGCACCCTCCCCATTTCATTATCTTCAATTCCTTGAAGACGAGATTTTTCTTTTTTAATTTTAAAAAAAAAATCAGAACCGGTGACCATTGAAACCTTGAAGATGAAACTTGATGTTCAAGGACACTGAATATGATCTTACTTCGTACCATAGTAAGTAACAATTTACTGATGAAACCAACTGCAGATTGAATGCTACGGCGACGTCCCTTCCCAATCCCGACTGACATGGAATTGTACCCTCCCGGGTACCCGACCTCGTCTGTCCATTGTTATCTCCTACTGTAGAAAAAAAATGACAGTAGATGTGTATGCATGATCATTTTATTAATTTCGTTTTGAGGGAGGAAATTATTACTCCAAATTTTTTTCAGGACAAATGTACCCGGGGGCACGGACGGGGATTGGGACGTGGGCGAAGGTGCAGATTATTTAGGGTATCATTTCATGTGGCAGAAAATGAGTTGAACCCCGTGCTCGCCCCCATGAGTGATCTCCCCCACTCGTGCTCAGTAAAAGAAATTGATGTTGCAACAGTAAAATTCCAGTGCCCAAGTGCCATAAGGTAGGACCAAGGTCTATAAATTGTCCATAAATCAACCAAGTAGGGACTGAAACTGAATTTTGGGGAGGTGAAGCTTCTTGAAATACATTTTTTACTAGATTTGTCTTGAAAGACAAGTGGAATTGGCATCTAACCCAAGTCGTTTCATATTTTTTGAAGCTTTGTGGAGTTAGTTATGAAAATTTGAAGTTGAAATTGCATAGGGCTCAGAAATCGGCCCCGCCCCCCCCCCCCCGTCTCCCAAATGTGCTTTGTTTGTACATTGTTGAAGGCTATCAAAAAGCAACATGTACAATTAGTGTACATTTAAAGAGGTGGGTGATTTAAAAGACTGTGTGCTGTTGGAACCTCCTACCTTAATTCTCCTCATTATAGTATAGTATGAATATGGTGGTATTTCAATAGAAAACATTGATCAAATACTATTTAGGACATAGTAAATTAATGATCATGGTAGTGTATAAATAACAATGTATTACAATTCATATAGTAAATGACAATTGAAGAGTTATGAGACTAAATATAGGTTGTATAAAATAGGGGGGTTTAAAATGGCTCAAGCTCTAAAATAGCTCACCTCCTTAAATGCACACTATTTGTACATGTTTTTTTTTCATAGTCGTCAACAATGTGCATTTTAGGAGTTGAACCATTTTAGAGCCCTATACCATTTTAACTTCAAAATTTTATAACTAATTCCATAAAGCTCCAAAAAATATGAAACGACTTGAGTTAGATGCCAATTTCACTTGTCTTTCAAGGAAAATTTACTGAAAATTATATTTCAAGATGTTTGACCTCCCCAAAATTCAGTTTGAACCCTTAGATGGTCCATTTATGGACCTCCTACCCTTAGAGGGACCCCATCCTTTCAAGGGTAAAGTAAATAATTTACTATGGTCTCTGGTTGCTGTAGTACTCATATTACTTTATACAATTTGCATGATCAAGTATTTGCATAATTAATGGCATCCCATTGTCCATTGTCCTTGATTTTTTTGAGAATTTTCGAAGAAAAAGTGAAGAAAAATCACATCAAATAGAAAATTATTTCAAAAAATCTGAAAATTTCACCATGTGTGTATACTATAGTGACAAACATCATGGTGTAAACCCAATTTCCGTGTCATTCTAAAAATAGAATTTTATAGAAATTGAAATTACATTCAAAGTTCAAATTGCAATAAAATATTCAATATTAGCAATTTTTCAAAAATTCAAATTGGAGTAGAAACTAGAGTAGATGACCTTCATTTTGTTAGTTGGGCTCAAATTCAAAAAATATAATTTTTGTGGAGAAATTTCAGATTTAAAACAATGAGGAACAACTTTCCAAAATGCACTAAAATAACATATTTTGTGATCCGTTTTTTTACTAACTTTTCATTTAAATGAAGACAAACACTAACAAGACTACAAAATCGCTCTTCATGACCCAACATTAAAGATCAAGAGGAAAAATATGGATGAAAAAATGCTTCTGGTCACTGTACAACTCACCGCACTGTCATCCAAACGCCACTGGCGGCGTTTAGGGGTTAATATTGCAACCAATCCTAGGTTAGTTTTGCAATCAGCCTATGATTAGGAATAGAAAGGTCTATGTAACCATTGTAGGTTGAAGAGAATCTTTTATTAAAAAATTCATAATCAATAAATTTCGTGTAATAAAATTTTGGAAAAATATGCAATCCTTCCAAACTCTATTTCTATACATGAGAAAAATTCTGCACACAAAAAATCTTTGCTCCAAAAATGCGTAATTGCTTAATTGGTTGGAAATGGGTCGTCATCCCATAGAAGCAGTTACCCACTCCCATGGATTAAATGTACTGCAATGGGGACGGACTTCCTTTAATTTTTGGGGTACTAGGGAGTACCCCGGATTGTCAGCACTGCTGCAACGAAAAAGTGAGTCCCGTCCTGACCAGGAAGGGATAGAAGGCCGGTGAGAATGAACAGAAAAGTAGGATATTGCAGCTTTAAGGGCCCCCCCAGGAAGGGGGCGGCACAAATCGGTCCAAAAAGAAAACGTCAAAATTTTTGGACGTTTGTGTTTCACACTTTGGGGTAGGCAGTTTTCTTAAAATTTAAATTAAAATTTAAAAAAAAAAAAAAAAAAAAAAAACTTATAGTGTGGCCTGTGTCATTGCTACAGCCAGAATAAAAGTGAAAGTAATTTTCTAAATTTTTTTAGCTCATAAAAACTTTGAAATTCATTAACTTTCACACCATAAGGTGCAAACGCGACAAAACAAAGCCCGTGCACCCATTCTTGGAGAGGTTTTTTTGATGGTACCAAGAATGTAATTGGGGGATGCATGGTTTATGAGATCTCCGATGTAATAATCAAAACAAAACAAACAGCCTAACTTAAAGCGTAGAATTCTTATCATATTTGGAACCTTATATTTTTCTAAAGAAGGGATGTGGGTTTGTGTACTTCACTATCTGGTGAAAAGATGCACCACCCCCCTCCCATCCCTACCTCCCCTCTCATTTCTTATTTTAAAAAACTTCAGACTGTAGATCTTCTCATAGAAAAAAAATACAACCAATTTCCAAGCCCTCGATTTGAAATACGAATACATATACAAAAACATGTAAGGATATATGTATAGAAAATGGATATGGATACGGATATGAGTACAACTACAAATACATGTACAAAAGATAGATATGGATACAAAAAATAGATATAGATATAAGTATGGATACAAATACAAGCACAAAAGATGTATACACGTACATACTAAAATTCCATATCAATCTAAAATTACATATTGGGGAGAGGGATGTCTAGGGTTTGAGTTGGGATGTGAGTTTTGGTTTTGGTTGGGTTGGGTTGGATTGGGGTTGGGGTTGAGTTGGGTTGGGGAATTTTTATAAATATTTAATTTGGTTTGGATGGATAGATTGGGGAATTAAAAAAGATATTTAATTTGGTTTGTGGGTGGGGTAAACCTCTGCCTCACTATTCACTTACAATGTACTTCACTTGGGTGATAGCTCATGGTTGTCACCTTCATTGGGAACTTCATAGCATGTGAATATGGTGTATTGAAATGCTATCAAGATAATTTGGTGCCAACATTGATATTGAGTTGGTATGGATGTTGGCATTGAAATAACCTTTGTTGTCAAATAGGCATTAAAATAATTTGGCTTGACTTTTTTGATGTTGATTGTTATACATTATTGGGTTCATTACTCAATCCACTTAATATTAAAAAAATTAAATGTATGTGATATTGAATTATAAGAATACAAATGATTTGAGAGTGTAATTGGCCATCTAACCATAGAATAAAGGTATTGAGAAATATGTTCAATTCAATTGTATTTGTTACACCTATTGAGATATTTAATATACTATGTGAATGTCTTTCTACAAACTATAGCCAATATGTAGGGATTCATTAGGTGTATTGTACAATATCTTATTGTGGAGTAACTTCTTCAGTTGGTCTTTAAGCTACCTAGGTCTCATGATACTTCATGTATTATTGTCTTTAAGTTTTGGTATTCTAGCCCTTCAATGTCCATTTGAAGATTACAAATTTATTAAATTGTTGTAAAGTAATTCAATTCCAACATATTAGAGGTGGTCAAAAATATATTGTTTCCTATTGGGGGACTATTCTTGCCAAGCTTTCCAATTATATTTTGGCTCAATTTTGTCAATGTATCCTTAGGATGATTATCCAAAGGTGGTGTTTTACAATGAATTGAAAGACAATGATTAGTTTTTACACAATGAATGCCACCAATTTAAAAATTTCTACAATACCTTTATTCCTAGTAGGTTTTCTATTTAAGTCCATCTCAAGCTTCATATTGTATATTTTTTCTAATCATCTATAATTAAGAGTATTTAATAATCTATGAAAAACACCCCTTCATACATCCCTACGGCCTTGATTTTTTTAATTGATTCAAACTATACAGGTATGGAATAAGAAATGTAGACGTTGGAAGTTGACTCTAAGTTCATCCAACTTTGAATGTTGCATGAGGAACAAAATGAAACACAATCTATCAAACTCATTGAAACCTTGCAAAACCGAAATCCAAATTCACTTTCAAATTCAAGTCCGTCCAAAATCATTATTGGAGTTTTACACTCTTATCTAATCCATCTTATTCAAAGAAAAAGATTTAATAAAATAGATTGCGGCACTTAAAGTACTATCCAATTGAACCAATATGAAATGTCAATGTGTAAAAATTGCATTTATATAGAATGTGCATGTACATCATGTTGAATATATTGCAATTGATGCAAATTATTGATAGGTACAATGAATTCATTCCCAAAAAAATCACTTACAACCATTAGTATGTATCAATATGGTTTTGCATTTTGGTTACAACTTGGAAGTAACTAGTCATTAGGAAAAAAATGGGTCCTCAAGAAGGTCATTTGACTTTGGCTAGCAATACAAATATAGAAATAACAAGAATTTTTTAAAAATAATATAAAAATAATTTCATTTTATTTCCTTATATGTGCACTATTGGTCCAAAGTCAAATGGCCCTCTTGAGACCCCATTTTTTTTCTAATGTCAAATAGTTAAAAGTGAGTAGAAGTAAAGTTCTTGCTTCAATTTGTATTTGAATTCCATATGCAAAATCGGTACTGAAGACCTTCAATTTGATTGAATTTTCTTTAGTTTAAGCTCTAATTATTATGTTCTAAAATTATACATTTTATAATGTATGAATGTCTACCTATTGTCTAGATTTTCTTTGACCCATACACATTTAGTCAAGTATAAAGTCAAAATAAATATAAAGTCACTATTTTAGTTCATCTACTCTAGTAAAATAGGGATGCCCAATTAACCTTTGAAAGGCATTGAGGATCCAAAGTGCTTGATAGATGGATGACTTCATTGTTCACTATAGAATCAAAGAATGCACCTATTGGTCCAATAATCACAACATTAATTTTTAGTGACTACCTTGGGTACTTCAAGGATTAACCCCTAAAGGCCATTGTCTCTTTGGGAGACAAAATGGATTTCATGTAGGATCCTATGAATTCAATTTTTAGTAAATTTTTTTGAAACTTTTTCATAGGATAGAAAAACTTATTAGCTTCGTGGGATTATAATTTTTGTTTCAATTGGTGCCTAGAAACTAAAGTTATGCCATCCTAAACATAATTTTCAAGTTGTTGGGCAAAAAAAGAAATCGATAAAAACTTGAAATTAAATTAATTAATTTTTTATTATAGATTATATTTTTGTGTATATGTGAAGCTTTGATTCATTCCATTTGAATTAGTGATGTGAAAGTTATGAGCAATCTTGTTTTTTGGACAATTTGAGCATCTTCTTGAAAAAATAGCTTGTAGGATTCATTTCTAAATGTAATTTTCACAATTTTTCAAAAATAAATTGTTTGACAAGGTTAAGTTTGCTTACTAGAACAATCTCACTATTGGAATTATTGTGTTCCAATCCCATCTTAAAGCTATTAACAATTCAATTTTTTTTCAATCTTGGACCTACTTCTACTTAATAATTTTTTAAAGAATGAAAATCAAGTGTGTTTATTTGTAAAAAATTTTCCTAGACTTTCAACTCAATTCTTCAACACAAAAAATTTTAAATTCAAAGTTTGTAGAGCAAATTTCTTTGCAAATGGTGGTCAAATTTATCTAAAATTGTACAGTAGTGTTCTAAATAAATAAATATACTTTCAATACTAATATCTCTCAATTTATACGGTCAAATTTCATGAAATTTTTAACGCATGATCTCAAAGTACAAGATCCTAGGGTTGGATTCAACAAAAATGGTAGTTTTGAGTGTTTTTTGATGGACAAATGGCCAATTAACCCTTGAAGGGCCTTGAGGATCCAAAGTATCTTATAAATGGATGATTTCATTGCTTACTACAGAAACTAAAAATGCACCTATTGGTTCAATAATCAAAGTATTAATTTTTGGTTACTACCTTGCTTATAAGAAACCACATACTTCAAGAGTTAACCCCTAAATGATTTTCACTATATTTTCACCAAAAATGCTCCAAAACTGCCATCTCTAGTACAAGTACCAAAATTTTTGAAAAAAAATCATTTTTGATACATCTAAATGTAGGATCTTATATTACTTTGGTTTGAAAATATGTAGAAAAAATTTCAAAATTTTTTACCGTGTAGATTGCAAGATATTAGTGTTTGAAGTAACAAAAATCCTTTTTTTATTCCTATGAAAAATCGGGCAGCTGCACTTCTTAAGGTCATATCATTATGAAAAAATGTCCAAAATGGTGGTTATTCTTTGGATTCATTCTTCAAGGCAAGTTGGATACATGCTTGAAAATTTTAGTCAAGTCATTTGGAATTGTACAACATATAGGAAACAAATAAAAAGTAGAAAGAAGTAGAAAATGATTTAAAATACAAAATTGTTAACAATTTATTTATGGAATCAAAAAATTCCAATTCCAATGTTTGTAATGTTTTAATAAACAATATACAACCAATTATTTTATTTTTTCCAAAATATTAAAAATTGAGTTAAATAAAGGACTTCGAAGTTTATTTTAGAATAGAGATTTTATAACTACCTTCAAACTACCCACAACTAAAACTCCTTATCAATCAAAATCGAATGATTCAAAGATATCCATGTATAAATAAATTTAAAAAACCAGTTTCAAATTTTTAATTTTTTTTAAAAGTGATTTTTAAAGAAGTTTTTTTTTGTCCAAATTGCCCACCGAACAAAGAAAACTACATATCATACAATAATTTTTTAATCATGTAGTCAAAAGTTGTGAAAATTGTTGGGCCTTAAAGCTACTCCTTAGGCACATGTTGTGTAAAAATTTCAATGAAAAAAATAAAAATTCCATTTGTAGTGAGCTGCCCCAAATCACTATGTTGCCAAAAAATGCCATTTGGTCCTTTAGGAGTTAAGGACTGGGTCTCATGTAGAGCCTGACTGGTGAAGCCTTGGGTAAAGCCCACCAATCAATAGTGGAATGGAGACTTCAAAAGAAAACCAAAATCTCATTCACTAGAAGAAAACCACGTTTTAGATGACAAGCCCGGATTTTTTTTGAATGGATTTTACATGACATCTATGTTGACATCTAGTTGTTTTCATATTTGCACAATGTTACATTGGATGTTATTGTTGACATAAAAACAACTGAATGTCAACATAGACAAGCTATTCTGAATGTCAGCATAGATTGTACCTAAAGCTTGTTCCAAAAAATTCAAGTTTGTCATCTAAAATACGGATTTCTTTTAGTGATTCTATTGTTGATTGGTGAACTTAACACCAACCCGTACTACTACTAAATACAATGCCTACTAATCCAATGCTACCATCATCTTTTTCATTGCAAACCTTAGCCACGAATAGTTCCTAAGAGTGCACAAATTTTTTAAAGGAGGACCAAAATCATATGTGCTTGAAATAAAGGTGCATACATACTAGAGAACGGCACTGGTAGAGGCATACTCTACATAGAAGCAAGCCCCGAGACTCGCCCGACAAGGTGAGGTCTTAGATGCACTCTCATGCAGAAATGTGCCTGCACCAATGTGTTTTCTTACGTTACGAGCCGAGGGAACTCAATGGGAACTTTGGAATTAGTCAATTGTGCCGATTAAGACTAGAATCCACCACACTCCACCCTATGGCCTACATTTTGCTCCCCAATTGTGCCTCAACCCTTAAAAGACCACAAGGTGACTTTGGAAATCACTAGTTTTTTGTAACCGTGTGAAACATTGGCTTAAAAAATTGTAAAAGCTTTCATTGCAAGACAAAAGACCTCCCCTTTTCAGCTTTTCTTGTAAAATTTTGAGGACGAATAGTTGCACTTCTGTCCTACACAAAAGACCCTTTGTCATCCATTGGACGCAAAACATCTGCCCCAACAACAAAGATCCTGCCTCTCCAAATTGCCCTCTGCCCATTGTCAACGAACATTTGACCGATATAATCTCCTCATTCATTTGGTGAAAACACTTGTGATCAACCCCTGCATGACCTCTTCACTTTCAACTACCATTCTATACGGGCAAATCCCGTAGATGACAAAGTCGCAATACTAGCGCGAGTTCTATTGCAAGCAGGTCGTTGGACCCTTGCTTTCTTGTGTTCATGGGCTGGGCACTCAAGGGTTAAGGGTGAAATGTGGCCCAACCAATCAACCAGCCATCCCACCGCCGAGTACATCTCCCCCACACACACCGTCAAACCCCGATCCATTCATCCGCGTCCTTGGTGACGAAAGGTTCGCGTGGCAGTGACGAACAGACTGATGCCACCAAAAGCTGCACCCCTTTTTTCCATTGGCTGGTTGTCCTCCCACCACGCTGCGTTTCAATGGGGGAACTGAAACCTTTCAGGGAGGCTGTCCAGTGAACCGACCCACCCCACCCCGCGCTGTGGCTGTGGCTTCCGCTTCCCCTCTCTGCTTCCCCTTCCCCTTCCCTGCTTCTGCTTTGCCCGTGTACGTAACCGTACCTCAAATAATCAGAAAACAACACCCATGTACGAGAGGGAGGGGAAAGAGAGAAGGCAGTGCAGGGGGCGAAAGCAGTGCTGATTAGCATGGGGCAGCATGGAAGCCGCAGAGGGGTCGTACTGAGTTCCACTGAATTCCACGACGCGCGCCTCACGGCCCCCTTGACTTCAGCCTCCCCCCCCAGTCAGGTGCAGGTGCAGGTAGGACTCAGGAAGGAAAGGGCTACGAAGGGGGCACCACGCTAGCCTCGGCTTCAGTGGGTAGCTGGGTGCATGTGGCTCCTCAGGCTCATGGGGCCTGCTTGAGAGAGGGGAATGGCGGTCATGAGTGGGAGGAATGTCCATTGAATGCACGTTACAATAAGGTAGGTACACCCAAATGTGCCACTGAACTTAAACCGCCATCTATACCATACGTACATCTCCAGCATCAGTTCTGTACCTATGTGGAAGAAACGCTTTCAAGAACCAAACTTTGTTCCTTAATAACTTTTGCATACAGTATCCAAATGCCACATTCTCTAGTGCGTTGGAACCTCCTTTCACTTGCCAATAAGAACATATGAAAATTTGACCAGTCCAATATTAGGAAATAGGCTCAGTAGTAAGTAGTGGTGGTTTTAGGTGTACCCACCTTACAGGAGTCTGTGGGGTGGGGAGGGGAGGGGAGGACGCTAAATCCTCCATTTGAAGGTGGGCCCAATAGTCCGGATTTACCCCAGGGGAAAACGCAAGAATTTTTTTTTAAAAGTTTACAATAATTTTTTTTTTGGAAATTTTGAATTCATATTTGTAATCAGAGACCCCCCAAATTAGCTAAGGGAGGTCGAAAGCATACCCTAGACATGGCTCAAAATAAGGGGACATGTTTTTTACTTTTATCGTTGGAGAACCCCAAATCACCCTGCTGGGCCCGCTTCGTTGGCAGGATTTAGTGTTCAGTGTGGTAATGTAGGAGGCTTGAATTGCGAGCGGGCATTTAGAACTGTCCTTGTAGAATTGTCATAAATAGTTGTAGAGAGTTTCAAAAGTGGATCACAATTTGTTCAATGCATTTTTTGCTTTTTAATTGTGTTCTTTAATCACTTTGAGTAAAATATACATTCACGTAAGGAAGGCTAAAATAAATCAAAGCATGATGTGGATCATTCTTGAGAGCCAAAATTATAAGTTTGAAGTGGCTCCCATTTTGAGGCTGATTTTGATTGAAGACTGCTCCAGTCTGTAGGCACCAATAGCTACTTATGCACCTTTTCACTTTGAAAATTCATAGTTAATTCATTATAAGTCAAAAAATTACAGTTTACATTGTCAACGAAGTGTTTCTCTTTTATCTTTATACTCAAAATATGTGAAAATATTATGCTCTACTAATTTTCCTACAAAGGGCCATTATCCCTTATATGGTCGGTTTATGAGCCCTTATGGTCGATCTATGAGCCCTTATTCATGCATTCGTTCCAAATACAACTTTCAGTGGCAATTTTCAGAATCTATCGATCCCAAAACTGGTTAAATTTCGCGTGGTTTCTACTTCATTTTTTCATGCCCTCAATGTAAATATGGTCAATTTCGTTAAAACAACGAATTCTGCTACTTTGGCAGTTTTTACATGTCAGAGCGGGCGGTCTAAAAGTGTACAACTATCCTAGATGTCTAAAATCTAAACCATTCTTAAATGTGTGAAATCTACATATGTACTAGATGTCACTTTTACAATTCAAATGGTGCGATTTGAAATCTATAACAGTCATAGATTTTTTAAATCTATAAAAATTCAAGATTCCTGAAAACTACACTTATCCTAGATGTCACTTTTACAATTTGGAGTGGGCGGTCTGAAAATGGCAAATGGAATGCTTGCCATTTTAACGAAATTCTCCATAAATTCAAAAAAGATCTTCCAAAAATGAACATTTGGCTCAAGTTACCTTGAACCCATTCTGGCCCAGAATTGTCATATTGGACAAGTTACTATTCATTTTTTGTCTTGTAGGACAAGTTACTATTCATCAAATGTACCTCTCAAGTACATTTGACGAACAGTAACTTGTCCTACAGGATGAAAAATGAATAGTAACTTGTCTAGTATGACAACCATGATTCTAGGATCATTGATCCCGACTAAAAAGCAATTTGACTTTGGTTTGGATTGATGAAACGTGCATGTAGCTTTGGACACGGAGAGTCACACTAATTTAACGAAATTGACGATGGTTGAGTGCGAGCTAATATGCCACAAGCCACATTTAAATACTTTTGGAGAAAAGATCATGGGATTGTGAGATGTTTGTATAAGGTAAAACAACGCATTGCAAGTGGTCAAAATTTGGAGTTTGGTCTCATGCTATTGCTGAAATTTTCAATTTTTTCCCACTTAAAAGACAATTGTGAGAAACAGCAAGTGCAATTGAAATCATATTTTTTTCAACAAAGTACTATGAATTCGCTAGGAATTCTTGAAGTGTTCAGTGCATTGTGGCCCAAAAGAGTTTGTAGACTACCCCATAACCAACAAAATCTGAATTTATAATGATCATCTTACTACCTAATGCAATCACAATATTTTTTAACATAGAAGGCCTAAAAAGTCAGTTTTTACAATTAATTTCACATTGAAAAGTTGGAAGTTCCTAATGAGGTCACTATTTACTCTATTATTGTCATGTAAGACATTGATTGTGGCCAAAATCTCATATATTGACAAAATCTACAATGGGGATATTTCCTAGGTTACCACTATGGATCATTTGACCACAATGAATTGTTTTACTTTAAATCTTTAGATGCTTTACATTATTTCTTGATGACCATTTTCTTTTTTCATGATGATCATTATTAATTTAGGACTTTCAAAAGTTTAAAAGTAATTAAATGTGACATTACTACAATGGTGGATTGATTTTGCGTTTTCTTTTGCTAGGCATGAGAATGGCATATGTTGCATTAAAATTCCACATGAGGTCTATGTGAACTATTAAACTTCATCTCAAATTATTCTAACAATATTGTTTGTGCATATGTATGATTCATAGGTAAAGTATCTGTTTGCACTTGTTAACATTAGAGATTCTGTTTGCTAAAATACTTCAATGATAAATTTGAATTCATTTCTACATCTCTCACAAACATCACTCTTAACTTCAAGTGAGAACATACCTTTAGTAACTTATTTAAAAAAAAAGTGAAATATAATGTCTTTAAAAAATAAGAGCTCTTTAGAAGTCTCCAAAATGTGATAAATAAAAATGACCTAGCCAAAAAATGGTATTGTATTGCAAGTAACAAATGCAATGCATCATGTTACTAGCTCATTAGGCTTTTGTAACATTATTAATTAACTTAAACCATTCCCCCTTGGAGATTGAAATAACCCTTCTCTCATCCTTTCAATCATTGAGAGAAATTTTAGTTTAATGTGTAAAGAGTCATTGATTGGTTAGGAAGCTACAATGCTAGTGCCATTGTGTGGCTAGGAAGTTGCAACGCCGCTAAAAGCTCCCGCTTTCCGGGGAAGAAAAGGAACATCAATGTTGGTTGACAATTAATGTTAACCCTGTAACGCCACCGCAAACACTTATTCATCCTTAGTGTTGAATGGATGCTAGAGAATTCTTTTGTAAAGGACAGAAATGCAACTATTCATCCTCCGAGTTTTGTTGAGAAAAGGAAAAATCTTCTACAGTAGTTTGACTTCCAATGAGTACATTTCCATTTTTTTAAGCAATTGGTTCCCATGGTTTTAGAAAATGATGAATTCCGCGGAGACCTTACAATGAAAACCAACCACTTTCTTCACATCCTCAGATGGGAGTGTTCTCTTCGGCTGGCCTTCTTGTGATTCGGGTGTCACAGCTGCCTGTGCTTTTTAAGGTAAATTTTTTTGCCGGGGAGTTGCCCTCTGGTTCGCTGTACTGTTTTCCTTGGCACTGGAAATTGTCCATGTGTTTGAAAGAATAAAATAAAATAAACCCACTTAATTTCTCCTTTTTTTCTATTGAAGCACTGCAGTCGACTGGCTTGCAGAAAATCACCCCCCTGGTCTGCAATTCTGCACTCAATGCAAACATCCATGCACGCAGCTGACTGTGAAATGGCGGAAATTTCCTTGTCATTCAATAGTTTAAGTTTATTGGTTCTTCAGTCCACTCCTGCATTCAGTTGAAACAGTCTTTAGGAGAGTGATGGGTACTTCTTACAGACACCATAGCTTACATACACACCACTCCCACATTGTTGCACAAATGGTCATAATCACAGGAACAAGATTTCAGATTTTTATCAGTACCAAATTATTGTCACTAACACTACTGAGTGAGTACTGAGGGGACACATGCTCTGAAAACTATGACAGCTTTTTGTATTTCAAGGGCCAAAAGGTTTAAGCTTCCAGTTAAATCTACGTTGAAGTCTGTCACTTTAGCGCAATGTGACGATGGATTGTCTCAACTGTAGTGGTACAACTTATCTCGAGATCTGAGCCCCAGCACGTTCTTGGTTCTCTGATCAACTTACTGCCAGCTACCCTCTGAGCTCCTTAGAATATTTGCAGCAGCAGCAGAAGAACGCAACGTACTTATGTACGACCGGTCAATAGAATCGAATTAAAAGGAACCTCTTGCAGTTAATAAGTTGACGAGCTCTACAAATTGGAGAATCACTGCCTGATGGCACTTGTGGACCATACGGCGATATATAGTCAATTCTGTGAAACTGGCACGATTCTGGGCGCCCAAAACTAAGTTAACTGTGACACATTCGTCGATCTGCACGCACAAAGCTCAAAAACTAAGACTTGTTTAGATTTACAGCTCAGGTGGAGCACCCTGAAAAGTTCCCAAAGTAGTGGAATTTTGCTAAAATAATTGATGTTAGAATCCTTTACATTGGGAATTGGCATTTATGGCAATGACTTTTGACAAGAAACTGGCTCAGTCAGTTTTCAGTTGGCTTGCTGAATGGTCAGTAGAGTCTTTCTATTCAAAACCTCTGATCACCTGGCTGAGCCTGAAATAGTGAAATTTAGGTCTTAGAGCTCTAAGAAACAAATATTCAAGTGAGATTCATTGTTTTGAGTCAGTCCTCATAGTTCTAAAACCCATAAAAACTGCTAAACATGACAAATTTTGAATTGCGCATGATTTATCAAAATTTTCATTTCAAAGAATATGGATTACAGTTGAATGGGCCTATAGAATACGCTTTCAATATTAATTCCAAATAAGTTGACTCCATATCCCAGAAGTTATGCTTGCATTGCATTGGAGTTGAACGCACAAGATACGACAACGATTCAGTACAAGTGTTTCGTGCTTTCACCGAATTCAGGCATCCATCCCAACCTTTCGGCACCAAGAAATGCAGCAAATGATCAAACATGAAAGTGACACCGTCTGTCTGCCTGTCAGTACCAAACTCGGTTTAATCATAGTGAATACCACATTGAATTACTCTGAAAATCAACTCATGTATAACAGATTGCTCAGCGCGCCCAGCAGCCTGAACTGACCCGATCCAAAAGCCAAGTCCGAGCTGAAAATATCTGAGGCGAAGCTAGGATTAATTACGCCGTACGTGGTGGACAAAGCTCGCATACACCCAATCTATCTAACGTCTTGTAACTACTCTAAATTAGATACTCTCGGTGCGGCACCAACCTAACAATCCTACACTCCTATAATATGTTGCACATTCAAGCGGTTGTTCCAAACTACTACTACTACTACTACTAAATAATGACAATATACAACACCAATGCTTTCGAAAGCTCTCGCCAGCTAGACTGTAGTATACATGAACAGAGTGGGCAACACATCATAGAATTAAGTTGCCCAATTACGTACAATTAACGCACTTAGCCAGTTGATTAATAAATAAACTGCTGATGATGGATTGGTGGTTTCATTGGGAAATTTTATTCTAAGGCATGAAGAGCTTGTTGCCGCATTTGCATCGCCAAACCTCCGGATAGTACTCCTGCTGTGTCAAGGCCCCGTGAGGACTGCCAATGGACACGTGGATGGGGTTGCAAGGGCTGCAGGTGCCGCACTTGCCTTGGCAGGTGGGGGGAGACGAACCGACCAACAGTCGGTGTCCATAGATGGAGTCCGAATTGGAAGGCTTTGCATTGGTCTCGCTCCAGCTCTGCATATTACTCGACCTTATCTTCGTTTTCCTTGAAGCATCCTGCACCGCAATCCATCAATCAGTATCAGTTTCAAAGCAATTCTGACATACAATTGTGAAGTCTCCATCAATTGAATTCGATCATGTCTTGCTTACTTTGCAGCCATTTCGAATGATCCCAGACTGAATCCCAAGGTATGATGAATTATCTGCTAAAATCCATCGTCATAGTTTATATTGCTAGCTCACACTAAGCACACTGAGTAGACCAATTAAGGAGATGGAAAAGTGTAGTGATGTATACATTGGTCGCCTACAGGAATCGTCGCATTAAGTGGCATTGAAGTGAACAAAAAGGTGCTGGGATTTGCAAGTAATTAAGATGGGATTTGAGTAGTACACAGAAAAAGATTACGATCTAGACATAGTACGCAACTGTACAAGAAATTAATTCATTAATTAATTAACCAAAAGTTTGAAGTAGAGATTTTAGGGATTTTAGTACCCGAAACTGCGTGTCATGTAGGACGCCAGTTCTTGCAGAGGATGGAACACCCAGGACGACTTGAGGCGTCGGTGGAGCTGTTGCTGGTGGAGCTGAAAACAAGCCAGTCGGGTCTTTTGTCAAAGCCGTGAGTTGCAGCATCTTTAATCAAGCAATGCAAGTACTATTGAATAAATCAATGTAGATACTAGAGGCCGGGCGTGCATTTAAAAATCATAATGAGGTAGAGAATTGAAAATATAATTACCTGGTACATAGCGGCCAGCCAATGCAACCAATGGAAACATAGTGAGCAGAAGGATTGCCCAGCAGGTGATACTTGCCCCCTTGGACGTCGACATCCCAGCTGACTGGATTTATTAGACAGTGAGTAGTGCAGCAAGCTTCCAATTTTGTAGTTTAATTTTGCAAAGCAGAAGCTCGGGGATCAATTCCTCAGGTTCGAATTTCCTTCTTTGTGAATCCTCGGGCCCAGAGCTAACTAGCAAGCTAGCTATCTAAGCTAGCTTTAGCTAATTGAACACAGGATCGGATTAATTAGTTGATTTGTGGGCTCCTTCGATCTAGTGCAACAAATCACTTTAATTTCCAGATGCAGCTAGCAAATATATCATGATCGATGCTAGAGCTACCTAAAGTTGAACCCCCAATCAACCACTGAACAAATCCCAGGCGAAGTGAATGCTTGCTCTCCTCCACAAAAGCAAGCTCACTAAACTCAAGATCGAATAAAAACCTATCAACCCAGTTCCATTGCACGCTAGATCGACTATCTAGAAAGATCGATCAATACACTAGCTAGTACTCCAGATATTTATCTTCGTGATTTCACACTACACACTATCACCTACGAGCGAACGACCATTCACCGCTAAGAGAACTGCTTACTGTAGCTAGATCAAGACCTCGATACGTATCGACACCTTCATCACCAATGGTTGCTCTCTTTTTAGCCAGTCCCAAGCGTCGTTCTATATATCCTCCCAATATTCGCAGTCACGAAGCGCACACAGGAAGGACTGGTCGAATGTGAGCTTAGTCGTCTGCAACTAGGACTCACCACTCCCGGCACATGTCAGCTGCTCGCCTTAATTTAATGATACAGAGATCGCTGACCAGGTGATAATGATGAGTGATCTGTCTAGTTCCTCATCCCTGCAGTCGATCGAGTTCAATCGACGGGAGTTTTAGAATACAGACTCAAATTTTCGCACCCCAAATCTCCGGCAGCAAGCTAGCTAGCTAGGCCGGGTCCTTCACACATACATGTACTAGGTAGGCTGTCTACTAGAGCGAGCTAGCTAGCTATCCAACAGGACCAACACAGACAGACTCCTGCAGCAAGTAAGTAAGTAAGCTAGAGTACTTGACTACTACTGAGTGGAAACTTCACTTAAAACTGCAAGACTGGATTCGATCTGCGCATGCGCAGAGAAGTTGAAGCTCAGTGGGCTAGCTGAGTGAGTACACGGACAGAGACACGAATTGAAAGCTCTCTTTCTTTCAGTGGAATATATTGATCGCAGCTAGCTTGCAGCTAACCAAGGTAAGCGGCTTACTTGTGAAGCCGCGGGCTGGGTTTGTAGTCTAGTCTAGACTGAGTACCGGTCTAGCTTGGAGTCGATCTCTGACGCCCCACACTCCATCTCTGGACCTCCCCTCTGGTGCCTTGTACCTGCTTGCCTGTGCATGCAAGACATCCAAGTCTGCCGTCACTTCCGAACCAGCACAGGCGCTACAGTTACCATTTTGGGATACATTCAGTTCCTTAACTCTTCTCCGTGTCGGACTGTCCCTGCTGGAGCTTCTTCAGTTGTCTGGTTTTTACTGAGTTAGACTTGACTTGATTTGACTTGACTTAACTTAAGCTGCTGTAAGGCCGGGAAGCTGTTGAGCTTACAGGACGAGTTTCATCTTCGCCACCTCTGTTGTGAGTTGTGACCGCTCTGCAATGAATTACTGCTCGATCTGATCTGGCATGTAATTAGTGCTCAACTACGTTGGCTTGCTCACCAAGTTTGTAATTAGGGTATGCGTGCTGCTTGGGAGGAGGCCAAAGGCGAGGTAAGCGCGCAGCCCATTTACTGCAGCCCAATTCGGAGCTCTACTTTGGGGTCCAGAGCTTACTTGTAAGTTAAGTTATTCCAGTGTAGTTTTTACTGCAGTGAGTGTGCAATTGGGGTGCAATTGCGGTTCAGAGATTTGGAATTCAGGATGAAAGGGTTGGAATTGGGTTAAAAAGTCATCATTTTCTAAATTCAATGAACACAACCTTGTAACTTCTACACAGTCATGATCCAAAATTGTTTTGGTGTAAAAAGGGGTGCTTTTGGATTTGCATTAGAACCATGTAGGAAAGTAATTAAAAGAGTCACACCAGACTCCAAAAGGACAAGAATGTTTTCTTTCTATGAACTAGAATTGGAAGCAATATGTTTTTGCTTTGCCTTCCTATAGTGTATCTTTTGCTACTCAAAAATGAGTTGACCTAAATACATATGAAAAAATCCCTAATTTGTTGTTCTTTGGGCATAAATTTTTAAAAAAAGAAATCCAATAACTGTAACAATGCCTATGTGCAGTGACCAAAAGGTTCATAATGGGCTTCCTACCTTATTTGTTTTTGTTCACTCTGGAGAGTATTTTTTTAAATAAAGTGAAAAAAAATGTATGCTGTGTGATCTACATGCACTTGTATAGTATGTTTTTCAATATTGCAACATCAAGCATTGGTTGCTTCACAATATTTGAACTTTGAACTTTTTTTAAAAAAAAAAATCTTTCTTTCAATTGTAATCAGAAAGGCATTTACCACTCATATTTGTTCCAACAGTGGATTTCAGTGAAATTGGTGCAGACAGTTTTAATTAGTGCAGATCTATCCCTGTAAGTTACTTCTGTTTTGGAGCCATGGCTGTAGTGAAATCACAGTTTTAGAAACTCTGAAACTGGACGTTTTTTTCACATGTATGACCATATATATCTAAGCAGGCTCTGCAAATGAAACAAGCTAGTGCTGTTGGATTCCTTAATTTTATTCCACTGCAAATTGAATTAGTCCCATCAATTGCAAATGTGTATTGCTGGATTGACTGTATAACCAGCTGGATCGATGTGCACTTGTAATAATAATCGGCGGCCAAGTCTTGGTCTTCAGTTAGCCTGTAGATTTCCATTCCATCATGATATGTATCGTGCACTGTGCATACACAGTTTCTTGGTCTGTTGGTCTCATTCTAACTCATATGGGTGCTGTGACTGACTGACTATGCTATTGCCTTTGGTAATAAACTTTGTTAAATCAAGCTGATCACATGTTGAAAATAGGATCTTATTCATGTTGCTCACAAGCTCATCCATTGTGCATCATATTGCCTTCATTCAATTCATCCCCAGGCTCTAATTAATTAAGTCCATGTGGTTGGCAAGTGCATGTGTTGACATACAAGGTTTCCCCATCTTAATCAATTTCATTGTCAACCCAAGTCTGCTCCAAAATTCTGTTCCAAAATTTAGCAAGTAGACCTAGTTGTGGAAAAGGCAACCACGCATCTGTTGTAGTTGTAAAATTTTCCATTCCATTTTGTTGAAAATCATCAATAGCAAATGATTATTTTGTGTTTTTTAAACCAGACATTTGTTTGAGATAGAATGAATCTGGTTGAATTCAAAAGAGAATTTTCATTTCAGTTTTGAATAAATAGTTGAAGTCAGAGTGTGGTGTAACTTTGTGTAAGGCTGGTCCGGGATTCTCAATAATTTTACTGTGACAATTGCGTTGATTGAATCTGATCTTTGTTGAACATAAAATTGGGGTGCTGTGAATTGAAACAGAGTCTGAAAGCAACATGACAATTATGGTGCTCTTGGGTAACTATCAGTAGAAGTGAAAATGAAGCGTTTTATTTCTGAATGTGTAGTGAAATAATTTTTTTTATAATTTGGAATATTTGTGTACAATTAGTGGTGACCCAAATGGCTGTAAATTTTGTCACTGCAACCCGACCACTTCATTGGGAGTTTGTCATTGGACAGGTATTCCATAAGCAGCAGTCAATTCCTGTTGTAATCCTTTCACGTTTCCCAATGCAGAAAACATTGCTTCCTATGCAGGATTAGGTCAATAACAGAAAAAAAGAAGAAATCTTACACAGTCAAGATGACAACGACACACAAACTCTTTCAATTGTCCGTGCATAAAGCACTGTGAAAGGGTAGCTTAGTTGCAATTCAATATAAAAATACATGGTCTGTGGCTTGTCTGTGGACAACCATGTGCCCTTCCTTCCTTCTGGTCGGCTACTGCAGTAACAGATCAAGTCATCTCAAATAATTAAAAACACAGCAAAAAATATCCAAATGCGGCAATCAAAAACTGAACTTACTGACTGATGTCGACGAGTTTTAGTTTTTCTTTTTCTTCTCCTTCTTTTCCCCTTTTTTTGTGATGGAAAAAAAAAGGGGGTCTGCAAGCAAGTGTGTGGAAGTAGACAAGTTTGCAAAACGAAGAGACAGGGTGTGTGGCAAGTACTCTGCACTTTGGAAACATCAATGATGTGTGTTTGGGTGTAAATTAAAAATCAGAAGGTTAGGTGTTAAAATTTGTGTGAGATTACCAGACTGAATGATGGAGTGCACACGAAGCTACAGCTTTGGATGTGGTACTAGCGAGTAAGTTATAACTGCTGATGGAAATCATGCTGCTTCATTTTGCAGATTTCTAAGCAACAATGTACTTGGTGGGGGTTTCAGATGAAGTAGAATGTCATAATTATGGTGGTTAAATTGATGGTGGAGAACTTATTGTTAATGGGAAGCTTGATCAGTGCAGTACATACATAATTAGCAGTAAGTGAAACATTTTCATATCTACCTTCACTATGACTATGAGCATTCAAGGTAAACCAGCCTTATTGTGGTCAGAATTAGGAGTTCAGTTCAGCCACATGCTGTTGCTGAAGTTTTTCAATTTTTTTTTCACATACAGGCAAGTGTGAGAAATAGTGAGAGCAATTAAAATTGTATTTTTTCAACAAAGTATGAATTTGTTATGAATTTTTAAAGTGTTCAGTCCAAAAGAGTCTGTAGATCATTCCATCACCAACAAAATCTGACTCCACGATGCTCATGTCATTCACCCAAAGTAGTTATGAATATTTTCTAAAAAGGAAGGACTACAAAGTCATTTTTGACATTGAATTCCCTCTAAAAAGTTGAAGCCTCCTAATGAGGTCACTAATCAATCCATGACTGTCATTTCTTACATGCATTAATCCCTGAGCGCCCAGCGCAAATTCCAAAAGCAAGCTACATATTGCCACTCAAGTAGATGCCACCGATTAAAAAATAAGATTCAAGAGACATGATCATTTAGATTGCAAGAAAGGTAGGGAGGGCATCTTTGGAGAAATTTTTGGAAGTTTTCACCATACAACTTAGGACATTATAATGGTCAAATGTCTCATAGTAGGAGGTCACATTTGGGACGCTGGGACATTGAAGGGTTAAGGCCAAAATTTCACACAATGAAAAAAAACACTTCCTAGTTGACCACAATGGGCTAGTTTATCTTACCTTTGGGACAATGCAAATGGGCTCCTAAGTCCTAATTTAAGGTAGTCTGCTCTAAAAGCGAACGGCCTCTTCAAATTGCCCCTATATTTGGTCTAAATAGACCTCTCAAGCTATTGAAAGAATCGAGAAAAATATATTATTTATTGCAAGAGCCAATTGTTGGCCTTCATTTACTCAAATCACTTTAGAAGTTGCAAGTGGTTGAATTTTGAAAGACCTAGATTCACAAATAGGTGCCTACACCAGGGTTTTTTGAAAATTCATAAGTAATTCAAAAATGATTCAAAAAATATGAAACTACTTGTGTGACATTCCGCATCCATTTTTCTTTCTCTAAAAATAATCCAAAAATATTTCTATTTACAGAAACCTTCAAAAAAGGGGACCAACCCTTAAATGGTCGCTTTTAGAGCATATTACCTTAATTGTATTTTCACTACTTCAACATTTGTTTATAACTTACATTATTTAATCCTTTAAGGACTAAGAAGTCCAAATTGGACTTCATGTTTTTTAAACAATTTTGAAGAGTTTATGTGGGGATTTATTTTTTATTTTCTACAATATGATCAATCAAAGTCTACAAATTAAAATCATGAATTCTTAGTATGAAAAGAGTTAACTTAGAAGTTTGTCTGTAGTTGAATAGTGTACTAGTACACAATATCTAGTATACCAAAGTGTACTAGTACACAATATGATATTTTTTGGGATATTGTAGTGCATTTGTTATAAAGGATTGACAATAATATTATGGATATATAAGTTGCATTGTAGTTTTAAATAATGTACTTGCTGATAATTAACACCATTTTTAACTTTGGAGTCTAAACACTAAAATATGAGTTAAACTAGTGGGCACCAAACAAATGGCCATTTTTTGCTATTGTGCGTAGTAACTATTACTAGAATGGTGAAATTTTCATATTTTCTTGTTGGCAAGTGAAAGGAGGTTCCAACACACTAGAAAATGTTGTGTTTGAAAAATGTACACAAAAGTTATGAAGGATCAAAGTTTTTTTTGGTAGAGGTTCTAAAATTGTTACTTCAACAAAAACACATGTTGATTTTGGAGATGTGCACAAAGTAATAATGGTGCTTTGGGGTTAGTAGCACATTTTGAGGTACCTACCTTAATATTTTGTCATTTCAAATATTTTGGGGCTTATTTAGCCTTTTTTTTCTGAAAAGAAAAAAAAGAAAAAAACTAAATGAGCCTTGTCTAGAAGAATAAGACTACTATAATTAGGATAATTTTTGCAAAAGAAGAGTGTTTGTCACCAATATTGAAGTCAAATATTGAAGTCAAATACTAGGTCAAAAATTCATTTCTTTACTATTATAAATCCTTTTTGTTCCACAACTTTTCTTTGACTTTATCCTACTTTATCCTCATTTCCTTTTCCTTTGTCCTAAATGTTTTTTTTGGATCATATTTCCAATACAAATAATTGTGCATAAAATAGATATATTTATGTGACGTTGCAAATCAGTTAGATTCTACTTTTGATTGCTATTTAGGACCAACAAAACAACTCCAAGTAGTAGTTCTCCTTCTATTCTTACAATCATCAATCAATAGACAAATGAAATGACTCAGAAAGGGGTCAATCAATACTATTTGTTCTTATTTTTTGCATCTTTTTGAATGTTGCATGATTGAAGGAGATAAAGCTTTAGATAGGAGGTAGAATAGAGGTCTACACATGGATTTGGACCCATATCAATTGCCCACAAAATGACAACCTCACACTCAACAATTAAGTACCTACCAATGCTCCTTGAAAAATGTCCAAAAAATTCCATTTTTTAGTACTCCTAAACTACACTTTGAAAAGGGTTCCAAAACTCAAAGTTTCTACGATCATAGGAGTGCATTGAACTCTACGTATAGTGTAAAAAAGATTTTTAAATGTTATTTTTAGCCTTAATCCAAAACAATTTGTCCAAAAAGAAGATTGTTTGGAGATGGAAGGAATATCATACAGTGATTGTTGAAAATGATTCTATCATGTCTAAAAAGTTTTCCCATTTGGACTAGGAAGAGGAGCCTTCAT